>OX457028.1:55855627-56103282 GCA_949752745.1 Protula sp. h YS-2021
TGGAAGGAACTGAAAAGATTAAGTGTGCACAAAAAACGTTATATCTAATAACATTAATGGTATTACAAATGACAATGACATAGCAAACTATTGGAAGGATCATTACTATAAGTTATTTAATAGTCCACCCAATAGTAATTTGGACTTTTGGACACTTAAAAATGAAGGAAAGGAAGAATATGAACGTTTTACATGTGTGGATATAATTTGAGCCGCGGATGATATCAATGAGGTTAAATCAGCAGATAAATAAGGACTAACTATTGAACATGTTTTGTATGCCCACGAAAGTATGTACCCCTTTATAACCATGTGTTTTAATGCGATGTGCAAACATGGCTACCTTCCTGAATCTTTTGTGAGTTCAATAATTACACCAGCATTGAAAGTTACCCAACTGTAGACCGATTGCAATTTTTGCCTCCACATTATCCAAAATTATTGAAAAATGTTTGTTGTCAAAAATTCAAGATACAATTGCTACTAAAGCAAATCAGTTCGGATTTAAAAAACGACACGGGATGGATATGTGTAATCTTTTTTTAAAAGAAGTAATAAGGCATTATAATAGTATGGGATCAAGTATATTTGTTATTAAGATGTAAGTAAATCACAGAAAATGGTTTCATATCTTATTGAAACATTATGTATCATTGTATATTGTGCGTCTGTTAGCATACTGGTATCAAAAGCAAAGTATATCTATAAGATGGGGTCAAACTGTCTCATCAGAATTCACTGTTACCAATAGAGTCAGACAAGGTGGTGTTTTATCACCGTTTCTTTTTAATATATATGTAAATGACATCAGTAGGAAATTGAATAATGTAAAAATTGGTTGCTTTTTAGGAATTCAATTGAAAAATCACATATTTTATGCAGATGATTTAGTAATCTTAAGGGTTTACAGAAGTTAGTTAATGTGCGTTACGATTGTAGTATTAATTTAGACATATCTTTCAATGGAACAAAAACAAAATGTGTCATATTTAGAAGTAAAAAGGATAAAGACATCGAGTACAAAAAAATAACTTTAGGACATCAAAAAATAATGTATTGTAACATGCAAAAAGTACTTTTATACCAGTTGTGGTCATGTTATAAGAAAGGGGCTATGTATCAGTTCGAAATTCCTTATAATAATATTTTTCGTGCTTTTTCAATTTACATAGAAGATGCCCGAAAGATGCAAAAGTACTTTTATACCAGTTGTGGTCATGTTATAAGAAAGGGCCTATGTATCAGTTCGAAATTGCTTATAATAATATTTTTCGTGCTTTTTCAGTTTACATAGAAGATGTAGTATATCATTCGAAATGGAATTACGTAATATTAGACAATATGATGAAGTTATGGACGTATATATTAAAAGTACATACAGAAGATTACATGAATCAAAAATGCAATTCTACGATCATTACGCACCAGTGATATCATGAGAAAATCTAATTTAATGCACAAATGGTATAATGTGTCGTATAAAGTTGATGTATAGTAAATATGTTAATAAAGTATCTTTTACTGAAAGGCACTGAAGATTCAAACTATGGAGCTCGAGTCTGAAATAAAGCAATAAAAAAAATATGCACCAAAAGTCCTTGAGTTACCAAATAAAAACGTTTAAGCGCAGCACAAGGTAACTGGAAGTTTAATTCCGTGAACTTCCACAACTACTATTTATTTATTTGTTTCAGACTCTTGTCTATATCTATTTCTTCACAATTTCGGATCACATGTTATACAAATCTTTATCCCATTTCATAAATAATATTGAGTAAGCCGTATCACTGTTAAGTACGTTTGAGAACAATTCATTTTTGTACATTGTATTTTATTATATATACTGTAAATTTGTTTCCTTTGTATACAGTCGAGTGTATCCAGTTTTCTTACTGTCATCTCGTAACTGACGCTACATCTTCGATCTAATTTGAACATGGTTCTGAATACGTTATTGTATGAAATTAGACGTGTAAGTCTTTTTATATCCTGTGTACAATCTTTTAATTTATTTATTAGGGTATTACCTCCTTCATATAGTGCTGCCGCCTGTCTCTTTATATAATCAGTATCATTGAGCTCATCACCAAGTATATGCCCAAGATACTTTATTGACCAGGGCTTTACGTTAACTTTTTTCGGCACCTTTCCGGTGGGGCAAGTAGATTTTAAATCTACCTGCCCCACCAGCACTGTTACCTGCCCCACCTTTTGTCTCTTCTGTTGGTCACCCCCTCTCCCCGCCCCTTCCCCCACTCCCCACTCCGCCACACTCTTAAACATTCCACTTATATAGCATGCGTCAAAGTATAGAAGCTGTTTACCAAATATAACAGTTCCTTAGTAAATGTCAAAACGCAGATATTCTAAAAAAGTCTTCAAGCTTAAGCATGTTCTTCGGGAGCACTGGCGGCAGCTATTAAAAATTTTGGTCTTTTCTTGCGCTAGCCTCCCATGATCCAGCGCTGTAGTGTTGTGTGTGCTTGATAATCTTCAAACGGCGGTCCTTCAAATGATATCAGAAGTAAATCCGACAGTATTTCAGGTTCTAAGCTGGCGCACCAGTCGCTTTAAACACGTTTCACTGCAGAGAAATCTCGCTCACATACCGCGGTTGATATGGGTTGATACATTCTAAAATTTTTCAAATGTTCTGCAATTCGTTCGCGTGTTGTTGAAAAGTGGTAGCATGAAAGTCGGCGCATTTAAATCCCGGGATTAGCTTAGCCCGACTGCCTAACACTTTGAACGTAGTATGCCCATGAAAAAGATCTTCTTTGTCACACTTTCTAAGCAGTGGTTCAAAATGATTTGTCAAATTGAGAGCAATTCTAAATTTGCTGTGCCGTGTCGGGCCAGGTTTTCTCTATCATCAGAGCATTCCAGTGGGTCAAAAACACAGCGGGCCAACCTGTGTTCGTTGGAGACAAAGTGACTCTTAATATTTGATGGTCTAAAAGATTCAATTCCAAGAGCAAAGCTAGATTTTACTGTAGCTCCAGGTCCATATTTGATACATGTATCACAATAAAGTTTTCCACCTTTCTCAAACAGTCCAGGAAAATCAACTTTCCATCTTTATACGAAGTGTCGTGACCGCTTGACATCGTATTTAACGTATTTGCTGGCTTTGGTGTCAGAGGTTTCTTCTTCAGCACCTTCTTCGGAATATGTTTTCTCCTAATCAGTCTTTGACATAACTCTAAATCCATATTTATCTAAAGACATTTTTAAGTTCTTAACTTTGATAATTTTACATAGTATTCTTCAATTATTGTATCACAAGTGACCCGACGTTATATCCGGGGCGTGTCCAGGCACAGTCCAGCACCAACACAGAAACTGGCAACGTGCCAGTGGCTAGTATCTAGGTCAGGTGCAGCTAGCGGACAGTAATCAATAACGACAGTCGCCTTCTTGACAAGTATGTTGTTAGGGTATTATGTCACGCAGCGCCCCCTCCCCCGAACGGATCTACCCGCCAGGTGGGGCAGCTAACCGGGCGAGTCTACCTGCCCCACCAGGTCTTTCACCTGCCCTGGCAGGTGGGGCAGTCGTTAATGTAAAGCCCTGTTGACTTGCTGTATGATTTACCATTTAATTCTATCGAATCATATTTGTAATTTTTGTTATTTATGCTGTAGAATATTATATATTTTGTTGACTCATTGAATTAAATATCTATTTCTGTTGCTAATTCGTTACATATATTAACCAGCTTTTGCAATCCTTAATGTGAAGGAGCTGGTAACACTAGGTCGTCTGCGTAATAGATGCGATTCAGTAACATTTTTCCTACTATACAACCTACCTTTATTTTATTTAGTGCTATACCGAATTCATTAATGTGTACATTGAAGAGAATTGGAGAAAATACTCCACCTTGCCTTACCCCGTTTTTTTACAATGATTACCTCCTTCAGGAGATTTTTCAAACCACCCAGTGACCATACCGTGGTGTAGAGAGTGCACACCACCTGAAACACAAACAAAGTTATCGAGTATAAGCTTTTCTCCGGATTGCATTTAGAGTATCAATTCCGAATATATTAATAAAAACAGCACAAAGTAATTATGCAAAACACTTTAACAGATATACATACATTATAATGTTAACATAGTAATAAAATAAATGATATCAAATTATATGTTGCAATTTGTAAAATTGATGCTAAAAGAAGAAAGATTTTTTATTATATTGAAAGGATAGTTTAAAATCCGAATTAATTAAAAACCTGTTAGAATTTAAAAGCTCAGAAAAATCGACAACATTTGCCTAGACCCCCTTAGTGAGGCCCTAGGTCCGAAAAATTGGTAAAAACGAACTGTGTGTCAGGTCGTTTGCAAGGCTTAATATGAATATGGTAAATTGTAGAATAAATGTTAAGATATATTCTCAGTCTCAGAAAAATCGACAACATTTGCCTAGCCCTCCCTTAGTGAGGCCCTAGGCCCGAAAATTTGGTAAAAAGCCCAGTGTGTCTCAGGTGATTTGCAAGGCTTTATAAGAATATGGTAGGGCTGTGTTCCGTGGATTTTCTGGCGGGCCGGGCCGGGCCGGGCCGGGCCAGCCTGGCCCGTCGGGCCGGGCCGGGCCAACCTTTTCGAACCGGGACTTATGTGAAGTGTGAACATAGAAGCCAACCATATGCAATTGTTATTTTATTCTTATCTAATACTGTAATTCTTGAACGAAATGCGGTATTTTTCACAATACTCAAATTACTGAAAATATAACAGAAAAAAAACACAAGATTACATCACTGAATTAGAATTAAACACTAAAGGAAAAATGTCAGGGGGCGTTTAACAGAAGCGCCTGTATACTAAAACACTATACTTGATACCAAAAATTATTTCATATTTTTCTTGAGAAACAACATTTTGTCCACATGGCGCCATTTTAGGCTTGACCGCGATGCTGTAATGATGTCCCCTGCAGTAGAGAACACTCTCTCTGAAGGAACACTCGTGCTTGGAATGCATAAAATGTATTTCGCCAGGGATGACAGAACTGGAAATATTCCTTCTTGGTCTTTCCACCACAACAACGGATCAGAAGCCATTGGAATAGGATCAATGTCTTTAAAGCGGTCGACTTCGTCAACAGCTAATTGGTATGAGGTTTTGCTTTTACAGCTTTCACTATCGGCATTTACCGCGCAAAAGTCACCGAAAAAGGTGTCCATAGCATTTGTCTTGCGGCGTTTTGGTGCATGTTCTATGGCGTCATCAGCACTATCACCTTTTGTTGAAGTTTCTCCTTCTGCCGATTCAAGTCTTGGAAGTGGGGGTTGCTGTTCTTGTATTTCCTTATTACTGCACAGCTCTTCAACAATTTTCGTCCGAGCATCGTATACTTCTGCAGCTTGAACTGCTGCTCGATGGTGGACTTCTGCTCTCTCGTTCGGAAGACAGAAAACAAGGTGCTTAAATCTAGGGTCTAGAAAACTTGCCATGTTCAGGAGCGATTTAGTATCTGCATGCTGATATCGTTTCAGCCAGTCCTTGCTCATTGCGTCTTTGCAAGCCTTAATTACATTGGAGTCGTTGGGCGTGTGAGCGAAAATGTCCAGTAATTTCTTGGTCATCGGGCCAATAACTGACAAGGTTGGAGTTTTCTCCTCCACCATGGCATCTGCAAAAATAAAACGTGTGAGATGTATTAATTTACAACAGTATAATAACGCAATATTCTGCATTAGCTTGGGTAAAAGTTACCACATCTAGTGAACAGTAAGCGACATGTTTTTATTATGGTGTCTTAACTTACTTTACTCAAGTATATTTCTAGTCCGTAGTTTGGTTATTCTTCTCTTTTCTTTATTTCGTTTTTCTTCTCTACATTTTAACAAAGTTTGCAACTTACAGCCGGTTGCAATTTACCTGTAGCAGTTTTCAGAGGCTGAAGTAAGTCTCGCAGGCAGTGTAGTTCGGCGTAGTCGACTTCGCGAAGCGTAGAAACATCAGTGCGACGAAGTTCTTTTGAAGCCAATGCAGCTAATACAGCCTCTTGTTGTTCAAGAAGGCGATCAATCATTTCAAAAGTAGAGTTCCAGCGTGTCTTAACATCCATTTTGAGTTTATGGGCTGGCAGCTCAAGAAGTGTTTGCTTTTGCTTGAGAACTGATGCAGCAGTATTCGACTGGTGAAAAAAGGCACTGATCTTTCGTACTCTTCCCAACAGTTGGTGAACCTTTTGTACAGCAAGGCCTCGTTGTGCAGCTAGGTTTAGGGTGTGCGCAAAGCACCCGATATGGGGACTTAGCCCCGCGGTTTTTGCAGCTATGTTCATATTTGCCGCATTATCGGTCACCAAAGCACAGTTTTTTTCTTCCAGTCCCCATTCACTTACACAATCTCGCAACACGTGACCTATATTCTCCCCCGAGTGTTGCTCGGACAAAACCCTTGTTTGTAAAGTGTAGCCCCGCATAAACCACTTGTCGTCGATATAGTGGGCAGTGACTGTTATGTAGCCCTCAGTTGCACGGCTACTCCACCCATCAGTAGTCAGTGCCACGCGTATGGCACACTTCAGGTCGTCTTTGACCTCTGACCTTACCATGGTGTAAAGCTTGGGAATTTCAACCTCAGAAATTGTTGATCTTGAGGGCATTACATATCTGGGCTCAAGGGTGTGTATTAAATCACGAAACCCATCATTATCAACGACACTGAATGGGCGCAGATCCTTTATTATATATCTCGTAAGACTCTCAGTTATTTGCTTGCCACGCAATGAGTCTGGTTTAATTTTGCCAAGAAAAACCGAGGGAATGGGACTCGATGCTTGGGTCACTGTTGCCGAAGGTGTCTTTAGCTTTTGAGTCCTACTTTGAGGCTTTTTTGTTTCCCTTTGTTTGTATCGGTCGTCGGCGACTTCTACAGATGGATGCTGACGACTAATATGTTTTCGCATCGTCGATGTGTTTGAGCTTTTATACGGAAATACTGCTTTGCAAATAAGGCACTTGACTTTCTCTTCATGTTTGTTCTTGGATATGTGAAAATGACACCATACACCGCTTTTAAATGAAAAGGGTGCTGGGACGAATTCTGCTTCATTTGTAGACTCGGACATTCTGTTCAATAAAAAAAACATCAACACAAAAATTGTTATTCATCTAATGGGCATATAACAGAGGTGTGGCAAAAAAGGCTAAGTCACAGTTGACAAAACAAAAGCGGTTTCAAACACACACACAAAAAAAAAAAAAAAAAAGGATGATATAACATTATGTTTTGCAAGCCTGATGTACTGCATACTATTTCAATGGTGGTGGGGTAGAGGGTTGGGCGGGGGGGGGGGGACGCAGTTGCAGATCCGGAGGGAGGGTGGGGGTGGGGGGGGGGGGGCTCAGGGGACAGTCACACATCCATATTTTATCTTCTCCAAATGGCATTGTGAAGTAGGCGATATTAGGGTAAACAGACAAAACACATTCAGATCAGTAAATATGGTGCAGTTCTTTTCAAATTCAAATTTTCTAGAAGTCTGATTGTTGTTGTCGTTAAAATTTCACAGCCTTTTCAGTCTCTTTTTGGATAAAGTCAAGTTCTAACCTGCCATGTGTAAAGCGCCCTTTCCTGAAGTTGTTGTTCTTGTCGATAAAATATAAAGCAGATCGTTACTATAAAGCACTCGTTTACTCCGTTGCAAGACACAAGGTGCTGGTACAAAATGGGAAAAGATTCTTGCCCAAGCAAAATCAAGAATTGTGTCATAACGACCAGACGTAAAAATACGTTTTTTAATTGTTTGGCCCGGCCCGGCCCGAAATCTGGACTGGCCCGGCCCGGCCCGAGGCCAGTGGTCGGGCCGGGCCGGGCCGGGCCACGGAACACACTCCTAGAATATGGTAAGTTGTAGAAAAACTGTTAAGATATATTCTCATTCACTGCCACCTCTTCTACTCGGAAAAATCGACAGCATTTGCCTAGCCCTCCTTAGTGAGGCCCTAGGCCCGAAAAATTGGCAAAAAGCCCAGTGTGTCTCAGGTGATTTGAAAGGCTTTATATGAAGATGGTAAGTTGTAGAGAAACTTGTAGGGAAGTGTTTTGACCAAAGTCTGAATCCATTTTGATTTCTTTATTGTTTTCTTCCAACAGATAACGTATGGCAACTAATACAGAATGAAGCAGGCAGAAAAGCAGTAGGGGTAGATAGCGGGATGAGTATGTAGCGGTTGGGGCAGATGTAGACAAAGGTAGAAGATGTAGAATGTAGCAGTAGTAGAATATAAGACATAGTAGAATCATGAGAAACGTAGCAGAAGCAGTAGAGACGTAACAGTAGGACGAAATAGTAGTAGTAGTAGTAGTAGTAGTAGTAGTAGTAGTAGTAGTAGTAGTAGTAGTAGTAGTAGTAGTAGTAGTAGATTATCTGAAAAACACTACAAACAAAAGCAACATAAATACGAAGCAAGCCACAGGTAAATGGTTAAAGAAAATCCACATAAAAGATTACTAAAGAAAGGAAATCGGTAGCATAAACTATACGTTAAACTAAAGCATGAATAAGACAAGTAGTGATACACTATAAACAACTGTTGCTAAAGGTGTGGGCTAGAAATACCGCCCAAAAGTTTCTAGGGCACATACACTTTGTTGAGACAGCACCTCAGCAGTTGCACCAAAGTTAAAGTCTAAAATTACGGCAACTAACACGGTGCCATTTACATTTACGCAAATAAGAGGGATCACGAAAACTTTTATGAACAATTGATACCAATTATTACAGACGATATGGCTTCTAAAGTGACGCTACCGAGCACGGGACATCTTTAGTTTGCTGCCGATTTATTGACATAAACCTAAAAAGCCGGATCCAGGTGGTCTGCAAGGCTTTATAGTCTGCAAGGCTTTATAGTGACATGGAAACCCATAAAAAAATCGCAAAGCTGCTTTGCAAATTTGAAAACTTCAGATCTTATATTTATTTGTCAAATTCATAACAAGGTAATATAACACATTCATAGCATTTTTTTGTTCATAAAAGAAATATAAACGGTTTCATGGAAAAATTATAAATTGCTTTATAATTAACACATAATCAAACTGATAATGGTGTTTTTGTCATTGAAAAAAATACATACACTTAGGTTTACAATGATGTTAAATGTAAACAAAAGAGCAGAAATGTTCAACACTAAAAGAAATATATATGTCAGTAGAACTAGCTAGCTGCCTAATGCCTAATCTTCGATTTAGAAAAAGCCTACGACACGGCTTGGAAACACGGGGTCATGCAAGATCTCTACGACTTTGGTGTACGAGGCCGCCTTCCTGAATTCATTCAAGCGTTTTTAAATGACAGGCGGTTTAAAGTCCGTCTCGGTTCCATTTTTTCGGATTATTTTGAGCAAGAAGAGGGCTATCCTCAAGGCTGTATTCTATCAATTCTGTTATTTCTAATCAAAATCAATAGTATCAAAGCCGCAACTAAACAGGGAATAGACAGCTCACTCTTTGTAGACGACTTTGCAATGTCTGCCAGAGGCAAGAATATGAATCTTATCGAGCGTCGCCTCCAGCAAAATATAAACTCGCTTCAAAAATGGGCTGACCAAAATGGTTTCAAGTTTTCGCAAACCAAAACAGTTTGTATGCACTTCTGCAACAAGCGAAAGCCACACGACGATCCCATTTTATACTTATCAAACACTCAGATACCTGTAGTAAAGGAAAACAAATTCCTTGGTCTAATTCTGGACTCGAAGCTAAATTTTATTCCCCACATAAAAGACGTGAAGAGGAAATGTCAAAAGGCACTCAATCTGCTGCGAGTCGTCTCCGCTCAAGACTGGGGAGCAGATACCAGTACTAAATTAAAACTGTATAGATCATTAATAAGATCTAGAATAGATTATGGTAGCATCGTCTACGGATCAGCCAGGCCTTCGTACTTGAAGATGTTGAACCCAATACAAAATCAAGGCCTTCGCCTCTGCCTTAACGCCTTCAGAACGTCACCTGCGGAAAGCCTTCAGGTTGAATCAAATGAACAACCACTAGATATCCAACGAATCAAACTGTCAGTGCAATACGCAGTTAAACTATACGCAAACAAAGAAAACCCCACCCATAAGGCAGTGTTCGAAAAAGACCATTCAGAAATCTTAAGCACACGCCCTAGGGTTATCGTACCCTTTGGCACTAGAATCCGGAACCACCTTAATAATGCTGGAATCAAAGTTGAGCAAATTGCAAACTTGAAAGTTTCAAAATACCCAACATGGAAAATACAAAGGCCAACCATAAACAAAACTCTGACAAACTTCTCCAAAGACACAACAAATGCTGAAGAATTCAAAGTTAGGTTTGCTGAGATAAAGGAAACCTACCCTCATCATTATTTCATATACACAGACGGATCTAAGCTCGATAACCAAGTTGCTGCCTCAATAGTTACAAAATCAAATACCCTTAAAACAAGATTACCAAACGGGTCCTCCATCTTTTCTGCGGAGGTTCGGGCACTCCAACTAGCCATGGAAATCGTCAAGATTAGTAGGTACAAAAAATTCGTTATCTGTGTCGATTCCTTATCGGTCTTACAGTCACTAGAAAATCTGCAAGTGTCGAACACAATGATTCTAGACCTAATAGAACGTTACGAAAGGGCAGTCAAACAAGACAAATCCCTAGTATTTTGCTGGGTGCCAAGCCACGTGGGCATACCGGGTAATGAAGCTGCGGACCAGGCAGCAAAAGAGGCGCTAAACTACAACATATCCGACCTTCTCATACCATACTCCGATTTTAAACCCCATATTACAAGTTATGTAAAAAACCTTTGGCAACAAAAATGGAACGAACAAAGAAATAACAAACTCTTTCAACTCCAACCAATAGTTGGACAAAAACACCTAGCTCCTGGCAGTATTCGCGACACAACGGTTATGCATAGAGTTCGAATCGGGCACACATACATCACCCACGGATATCTTTTGAGAGGCGATGCTCCTCCACAATGTATTGGTTGTCAAGAACGTTTGACTGCAAAACATATTCTACTCAACTGCGTAGATTTTCAGAACATTCGTTCACGCTACTACAGTGTGAATTCCATGAAAGACCTTTTTACAAAGGTAGCACCAAGCGAAATTATTTCTTTTCTGAAAGAAATACACTTGTACAGCAAGATTTAAATTGAATTGAGTTGATTTTAGATGTATACATTACTTGTTGTGTCTATTTTAATTGATTTTAGTTTCAACCTAGTCCTCCTATAGCAACAGAACTGACACAATATGACCCTAACGGGTTGCTAGTGTCGTTAAACCAATCAATCAATCAATCAATCAACCTAATGTGGGAAAAACATTGTGCTTGCACAGTCAATATAGCATTTACTATAAGTTTCCCAGTTCTCTTAGAAAGAATTTTGACAGTGACATGCTTTAGCAAAATGTCATTGAGAAACACTTGTAAGCTGTCTGTGCTGCGAGAGAGGCCTTCTCTCAATCTCTGACAAAACTGCACTTCGTAAACTTCTTTCGAGACAATCTTTGAAAGTGCGAACATTCTGAAAAATTTATTGCATTTTTTTAGTCAAATTATGCGCAAATTGCACTTTATAATTTAGACATTCTTTCAAGATTATCGTCAATATCAAATCGTTTTATAATTGATGATTATTATAACTTTTAAACTATTCTTTTATTTTTTTCTATTTACATTAAAGTTACATATTCTAAATGAAACTATTTCAGTAATAAAAAAGGTGGTATCAATTCAGTAAAAACAAAACACAATTATATTTACCTATCGCCTTCTTCCACCTCAAGCATGTCTTTTTTAAGCTGTTCACACAAAGCAATGCTGCCTTGAAATATATATTAAAAGTAAATTATAAAAAACATACCAGCCTCGGTGGCCTAGTGGTTAGAGTGTCCGCCTCGAGACTGGAAGATCGTGGGTTCAAACCCCGGTCGGGTCATACCTAAGACTTAAAAATTGGGACTCCTCCTTGCTACTCTGTGAGGCACTCCACATGTAAATGTTAGAAGGACGGCTGGAATGCCCCATTTCAGTATAAAGTTGCAGGGGGATCCCGATATGACCATAGCAATTGAAAGGGATCTAATGAACAATACAATACAATACAATAAAAAACATAATTTAAATACATAATAAAACTGTTAAAAAGTTAGCATTGGCCACTCGTGATGCTCAAAAACATGAAAAGATTTAATGTTAACATTTTGTGACAAAATGGTGCCTTGTAATTTTCAGTCACAATAAAGATCATGGCAAAATGTACTTATTTCTTTATGTGCTTATATGTCTTAAATTTAAGAGGGATATGCAAACATTTAAATGGTTTGATTAAACATTTTTTCTTTCTTCATTAAGCTTACAGAACGATACACTATTTCTTCATTGTCTACTCAAATCACATTCTTTTAAAATAATTTTAACTGAAATGAAAGGAATACCTTTGGTCCTATGAATTCAGATGCAAAACCATAGTTTCAGTATTTGTTTGAGTAAGCGTGGAACATCTTCAACAGGTCAAACGACTTTTTGGCCAGCCTGAAGCAAATAAGTAAATATGTACAGCAAGTAATAAGGTACAAATTTTTAAAATTAAATTAAAAACATTACTATGATTTCATGCCAAAAACTACACACAGAAAAAACCCAGTCATCAAATAGCACCAAACAGTTTTCAGTTGCCATATGTGCTAAAAGATGAATTACAAGCATACAAACCTTGCCTTTTCTCCAAGAAATTCTTTGATTTTTTTATGCAGCAAGGACGCCTGAAAAGTGTATATTTTAACCGTGATAGTACATCTTCGTGATTAATAAATAAATATTACTAGCAATTAACAGAACCTTTGTTTCTTTTCGGTATTTTAGCTTTTATTTTAATAGTTTGTCTTTTATTGCAATATATTCAAACGGTCGACTTGGAAGATACAAGAAGAATATTTTATTAGAATAATGAAACATTACAGTGACAACTTTGATTTCATGTCCAATGTTTCTGTATATTAGGCTTATTTTAAAGCAAACTGAAAAAGTTTTTCAAACCTATATCCGGGATATTTTCTCTGAATCTTCAAGGCTGTAGAAAAGAAAGATATGTTTAATTTTTGGAACAGCTAAAGAAATCTGTTTCTAAAGACAAAATTAAAGAGAAGCAACTGGATAAAGATCTTAATGAAATATATATATATATATATATATATATATATATATTACATCTTTATATAGGTAACACATACTTAAATTGTCCGGTATAAGGTCGTCTTCGAAGAGTTGGTTTCTAGTCACTTTTCTGTCGATATTTTTTGCAGTTGTCAGATCAAGTTTTCAAACGCTTCTGATATTTACTTCATATTACCTAGAAAGACGACCTTATAATTTCTACATATTTATTGTTTTCCTGAAACATGTAAAATTTGTCGTCTATTTAATGCACAGAAACATTTATATACTTGTCTGTGGTGGCCATTATTTAATGTTTTTTTTTTTTTTGCAAAATCACATGAAGAAATGAAACAAGGCATCATTACCTAATTTAAGTCGGTGTTACCGCTCTAATTGTCGTAGAGACCGCCGATGTTTTTTCCTAAAAAATAAATTGTTATATTTCAGATATACGAATAAATGTAGACATTTGAATCACTGTGTAATATAAAAATACATCCAAGGCAAATATATTTTGAGAAAAGAAATATAAAATAATTACAATTCATTCAACTGTGATTCATGTTTCAATTTAATGACAAATTACTTCTTTGCTGTATTTCCAAGAAATAAATTGCATTACCTTTGGTGCTGAAGTTAAAAACATATTTGTATGTGACAAAACTATGCAGGGTTGAGATTTCGCGGTCGCCGGTGGCAACCAACTTTTGGCTCTTGCGACCAACTTTTTCGAGTTGGGCGCCCGAGTGGTGACTAACTTTTTTTCTGAGTATTTAAACACCATTTATTTGTTGTTTTTTCATGTGAGGCGGGCTGGACAAATTTTGCAAAAATTGCGCCGGGCGACCAGAAAATTTTACGAAGTCTCAAGCCTGCTTATGTTGCATTACTTACTTTAAAAACTTACCCGTTTCGTTTGATGCTGGGTCCTCCAATAAAGGGTCCAGCGCTCCAATAGAGAGTGTCTTCAATGTTTTCGGTTTATAAAAACCATTATAAACATTAATATGCATACCAGCAAAAGCTTTATAAAACTTCTGAAGCAGTTCGCTGTTACAGTTTTAAACATAATGAATGCTTACCATGTTCGATATACGGGACTTTGTTCGTTAAGAAGGCTGTTATAAATGGTATCTCATATAATAATAATTCATTTTAGGAAATGAGACATGTTTTCCTCTTTAACGACCTGAAAAATAAAACTTACATCTTTCACGGAACATTGGGGAAATGTCCACTCAGTGTCACTTACACCTCACTTCCGTATCTGTTTTGTGAAAAGACCAATGCATGACCCATGGAACCATTCGTTGCATGTATCGCAGGCTACAATAGGTCTGAAAAATACCATTTTTTTCAAATTTATGAATGCAAAAAATGCTACTTTACTTAAAATTATTATAATCACTTGATCAGGTAAAAAGCTCATGAAACGTTTTCTAAAGAACAACTAGGAGAGGGGCACAAATTAAAAAAAAAAAAAAAAAAAACATCTCTTAGATTTCAAATTTAAACCTATTTTTACTTTGTTTCATACCATATTAATGGGATCACAAACAACATAGATCAAACAACATGAGAATATGAGAATTATATTTCCTATAAATATCGCATGTTAATAAATGCAAAAATCTACCTTTTTACCCCATGGTTTTCTGCAAAGGCAGTGTACAGCAGTTGGGTCTGTAGAGGTGTCAAGTTGAACGTCTGCAGTTTCAGGTGCTTCTTTAACATGTTCAAAGATAGACAGAATTTGCTTTGTGGTTGTAATGGTATTTATAATGGTACACAATAGTTTTACTGTGAAAATTAAAGGGCATTTAAAAGTGTTAAACGTATGTCACTGGTTTTTACATCTAAGACTTCTATAAATTATTACAGTGCTGAATCTTACCTTTATCGTTCGTTACTTTGCTTAAAAGCCACAGTAATGATACAAAGTTTACGGTAAGAACACTTGCTGTTCCAGTGTGATGACCTCAGAAGTTTGCTTTTGTGTTTTGGACTCGTACCACAAAATGTAGCAATCTTTCTAAGATTACACGAAACATGTATTAAAAGAAATTACGTCACCGAAGTAATTATGTATTTCAGCATCGATTATAGTACAAGAATAAAACATTACCAATTACACGCCACTAACACACAAATTAATAATGTCTCACTTTGATTGAAGGCTTTCTGTTTGCGAAGTCAGTCATGGACAATTTTAAGATTCTTGAATCGTCAAGCAAGGTGACCGAATCGTCTCCCATGATGTATGGCACATCTGAAAGAAATGAGAGGTGTATAAATCCATAATTAAAAAAATAATGTTAAGTTGACTGTATGGCTTCAGCTACTATGATGAAAACATAAAAAGTAAATAACAAACAAGCCATAAACGACTTGGTACAACCTAAATGTAATTGATGATAAGTATTACAATGCCACAAAACACAACATGACACTACTAAGCATAAAAGCAATATTAACAATAAATAGCTTATTTCCCTTGCCTGCAAAAAAAAAACAAAAAAAACAAAAAAAAAAAAAAAAAACCTACAATATTGTGGCATTGTATGAAAGCTACAGGCATATATCAATGTAATTTAATTTAACAATAACTGGCCCTTTTGCAAAATAGGTATTTCCCGGAAATTGGCGAATATGACACGGGATTTATGTATCGCACGAACGGCTTTACCGAATAATACCGCTTCGTTATTCTAGCCGGGCATGGCACTTAAAATAACCTATTTTAAAGGGATAACGAGTGTAATAAAATTCAAGACAAAACAGTTTTATTGAAATTTTGAAACTATATCATGCAAACACACATAATATATATTATTGATATTTGAAGGGTTATGAACAAAACACACTGTGAAGTCATGAACGTGCAATTATTTAGTAGTTGAAATGAACAATGTTTAATTAAGAAACAGGGATCACACAAGTTCGAACTGTGGGGAACAAAACACTTACAATGACTGCTCTGCAATGCTACCCAAATAGGGCACAAATTTTGAAGAATATTTAGTAGTTTGAAAATTCGTATCATTGTTGTACAAGTTGAAAAATTTAAATAGCTAATCCCGTGATGTGCAACATGTTTTCATGATGTAACACGTTTCATGGAAACTTGAACATAACATCGCTAGAAAATACAAAGACCCGCCATAGACAAAACTCTGACAAAATATCCCAAAGATGCAACAAATGCTGAAGAGTTCAAAGCTAGATTTGCTGAGATAAAGGAAACCTACCTTCACTATCATTTCATATACACGGACGGATCTAAACTCGATAACAAAGTTGCTGCCTCAATAGTTACAAAATCAAATACCCTGAAAACAAGATTACCAAACGGCTCCTCCATCTTTTCCGCGGAGGTTCGGGCACTCCAATTAGCCATGGAAATAGTCAAGATTAGTAGGTACAAAAAGTTCCTCATTTGTGTCGATTCCTTATCGGTCCTACAATCACTAGAAAGTCTTCAAGTGTCGAACACGATGATTCTAGACCTAATAGAACGATATGAAAGAGCAGTCAAACAAGGCAAAACCCTAGTGTTTTGCTGGGTGCCAAGCCACGTCGGCATAGCGGGTAATGAAGCTGCGGACCAGGCAGCAAAAGAGGCGCTAAACTACAACATATCCGACCTTCTCATACCATACTCCGACTTTAAACCACATATTTCAAGTTACGTAAAAAACCTTTGGCAACAAAAGTGGAACGAACAAAGAAATAACAAACTCTTTCAAATCCAACCAACAGTTGGACAAAAGCATCTAGCTTTTGGCAATATTCGCCACACAACGGTTAGGCATAGAGCTCGAATCGGGCATACATACATCACCCACGGATATCTTTTGAGAGGCGATGCGCCTCCAGAATGTATTGGTTGTCAAGAACGTCTAACTGTAAAACATATTTTACTCAATTGCCTAGATTTTCAGAACATTCGTTCACGCTTCTACAGTGTGAATTCCAAGTAAAATTATTTCTTTTCTGAAAGAAATACACTTGTACAGTAAGTTTTAAATTGAATTTAGTTGGTTTTAGATTATAAACTACTTGTTATGTCTACTTTAATTGATTTTAGTTTCAACTGACTCTTGATATAGCAACAGAACCGACACAATATGACCCTAACGGGTTGCCGGTGTCGTTAAACAAATCAATCAATCAATGCAACTCTTGACAGGCTAACGCAAGGGTCCTTTCCCCGCGCCTTTTTTTTTTTTTTACAACACAGTTACAAAAAGCCCAAGAAACCTGAAGTCTTTCATATAATCTGAGCTTACCTGAATGGCCTTCAGTAGATACTCCTGCTCATTCAAACGAATAGTCCTAAAAGGCAGAAAAAATTATATCACAAAATTAAGAAATATTTCTAAGGCATGTTGTTGAAAATCTCATGTATATTTATCTCTTCACTTTACGTACCCAGCAATTGATTTAAAATACTTTTAGTTATCATAAATAACTTTATCCTTAATTCTTTATAAATTTCATAAATAAAGTTATGTTGAATAGAAATGTATACATACCTTGACGGATTAACCGCCTTCAGCTAATTGTATGGTCTAAAGGCTTGACCGACACTCTGGACTGCGAATCGCTTCAACGCAACGCAAAAGTGGAACTAGCAGTCACCAATACTGGTTTTTCGCACGGCATGACCCTCTTCTCAGCAAAGTGTGAAAGCGCACTTCCTGTTGAGGGAAAATTGACACTGACTATATCAACACATTATGCAACCATATACCGTTATTCGTCAGAGAAAATTTCACATTTTTTGTTTCTTGGAAATAAACACACCAAAGGCGTTTTAAATTAAATTATTTATGTATTATGTATTTATGTATTAAATTATTATTCTTTAAATTAGCCATACTTATGAAAACTTTTAAGGGAAAACTTACACATTTCCAGGCAAGAAAGCATTCACACACTCTTCAACTGTGTCATGAACAACAGTTGGCGCGTTTTCAAGAGGTGTGAACAGAGGACGAGCTGTTACATTCTCCGTGTCATTTGTCCTGCAAACCTGAAATATTTCAGCAAATGTACTCTTGCTGCGGATCTGGTTATTATAAATGGAATGCTTAATGAAAAATTATCCAACGCTCAACTTCAACTGTAATGATGAATTATAGCTCATGAGTGATATCAATAACTTTCTTTCACCAAAAATAAATGATAAGGAAGGAATGATGATTCCAAATCATTCAAATGCATTTATTAAAATAATTTTATCTGTTGCAGATTGTTTGGTCACAGCGCCTTCCGGTTGAACTAAGAATTCATATTCACACAGTGAAAAACTGTTCGGTGATATAAATTTAAAATGGACAAGCAAGAACAAATTCCATGTTTTTGTTTTTTTAACGATTACCTTTTTCAGAATTGATAAAGTGACATCTTGAAAAGAAAAATTACTAAATTTAATCATTTTATTATTTTTTTCTTTAAAGAGTAATTTATCTAAATTACACTTTCATGAAATGTAAAAATAGATTGATATTTTTTTTACAACTGACAAGAAATACTTTATAGTATTGTAATTATCGGTTCATACTTGCATCAAGTACCACACTTCTTCAGTCGTTTCTCTAAGAACTCAGCGCGACTCAGCTGAAAATAGAGCAGAAGTTACACGAACCGCAGTACACGATGTTCCTTTGATTTCATAAAAATGTAGCAACATCCGCATTAAATAATATTCAAGCCATTCCTGTTATGCATAGAGTTCGAATCGGGCATACATACATCACCCACGGATATCTTTTGAGAGGCGATGTGCCTCCAGAATGTATTGGTTGTCAAGAACGTTTGACTGTAAAACATATTCTGCTCAATTGCGTAGATTTTCAGAACATTCGTTCAAGCCACTACAGTGTTAACTCCATGAAAGACCTTTTTACAAAGGTAGCACCAAGCAAAATTATTTCTTTTTTGAAAGAAATACACTTGTACAGAAAGTTTTAAATGGAATTTAGTTGGGTTTTAGATGTACACACCACTTGTTTTGTCTATCTTAATGGGTTTTAGTTTCAACTGAGCTCTCCTATGGTAACAGAACAGACACAATATGACCCTAACGGGTTGATGGTGTCGTTAGACCAATCAATCAATCAATCAATCCATCAAAAGCCATTCCTTTGCTTTCCTGTACACAGTACTTTACTTCTAGAATGTGACATACCCTATGAAGTAACATATTGTCGAAATGAAAGAAATTTTTGATAAAAATACCGGTTAGGATATCATCAGTGCTTTGGAAGGTAAAAGGAGCGGGAACAATTTTCTTCTTCCTTTTGGCTGGCCTCATGGGAAGTGGCCAACTCGCCCTTCTTTTCAACAGTCGGCCATTTTTTGTGCAGTTGTGGCTCAACCGTCCTTAGAAGTTTGTTCAGCGATCTAGAAAGAACAGATAAAACAGACATCAGTGATGTTATATGTCAACTCTGTAAGTTGCGTTAACACTTCTCTGGACAAAGCTGCTTGTCTTTCTGGCGATGTTGTGTCTTCAAGGAATTGTGCTGATCGGGGCTGCGTGCTTCCTTCTGTTGCTGTTTGTTTCTCACCTGTAACCTGAATAAAAGTAATATCTAAAGTGAAACACGGGCAAGAAATATATTCTGGAGGTAGGTCTTCCCACAGCACAAGTTCCCTGCAAAGTAAATATGCTTGCAAAGTAAATAAAAATATTGCCAGTCTGGCCACGTGCAACAAGGAATCGAGTAATTTACACGGTTCTGTATATCTGGATGTGTAAAGGAGGGTACAGAAAATATGCCATCATCAATTCTTTCAACATCGTCGTTTGTGAAGCAGTCCTTCACTTTCGGCGGCATTCTGTTCAGGCAGAGGCGTATGAAACTGCGCAACTTGCTCGTCAGAAACTCAGACACGAATGCCGATGACTTTTTGAACCTTTCCAAACCCTTGACGTTGTTTTCTTCATATCTGCAGTGCAAAGTCACAACATACGAGTTTACATATCCACAATTTAATAGACATTGCGCGCTACTTCATTATCTTGTATTTACTTGCATTTGTCCACATGAAGAACGAACTGAAAGTAATCACAGTAATTTCATTTTACTTTATCAAGTTATAATGCAAACGCTTAAATTTAGACCAATGATAATAACACAAAAATAATTTTTTAATTATAACCTTTGTTTCGTTGCGGGCAAAAAGCCCTCCAACACCACCTTCACAGAATTTGCCACTGTTTTCTTTGCATATTCTCGCAAATTTTGCTGCTTGAAGACTCTGTGGGCTGCTTCAAGACCGTTGGTGGTGTTGGTACGTTGATCCACCCTGTTTATTTTATTGACATAATTTATTTCTTAATTAACCTTAAATATTTCACTATGAAATAACAATCTAATCGCTACAATGCTCATCGAAGTTAATTTAAATTTTCAGTGATAAATCACTATTCAGACTACATTAAGTAAATTACTCGATGTTGCAATTTATTGCTCACTTTACGTAAAACAATTATGAATATTGCAAAAATTTCTACATGCAAAGTCAGGCAACATGCTAAACTTGTACTGTGGAAGTAACTGGCTGTTAATATACCTCTCGAGATTTCCGAAGTAGTATTCACTCTTTTTCAGTTTCTCCAGGTCGTGGGTTCAAACCCCGGTCGGGTCATACCTAAGACTTTAAAATTGGGACTGCTCCTTGCTACCCTGTGAGGCACTCCACATGTAAGGGTTAGAAGGAGGGCTGGAATGCCCCATTTCAGTATAATGTGGCAGGGGGATCCCGATATGACCATAGCAGTTGAAAGGGATCTAAAGAACAATAAAATACAAAAAAATACAGTTTCTCCGGTTGATGTGGAAGTCTTCTTCGGTTAAGAATCTGCCACTTGTCGCAACCTTAAAATAAAAGACAATTTTGTAGCATGGAATAAGCACAATGTTGAAGGAGAAAAAAAAACATTGTTTTATTTACAGTAGCAGCACCTTTCGTTTTACATGACTGAATCCGTTGCTCGCCTTTGTGAGATAGCGGTCCAAACTCGGCGCTCTAAGGAAGTCGTACAGTAACACCTGAATCTGCAAAAAAACTAGAAAAATGTCACATATATCATCATGAAAAATGCGTCTACATGCTATTCAAACAGACTTGGCGGGAACAAAAAAAAATTTAGTCACAACAGGTAACGAATCCTTGTGATTTTTTTTGTTTTATTTATTTGTAAAAGAGGGTCTAAAAGTTTCTTGATTCTTACCAAGGACTATTCTCTCTAGTGCATTTATTTCAGCATCACAGTAGTCTACCATGAAGTAAGTTGGATTCCACGAAGAATTCCACTCTTTCAATTTCAGCAACATAAAAATGGATTTCATTTCATTTCTTATCTCTAATAAATAGTTACTAAACATAAAATATTTCTTTGGAATTTTTAACAAATATTTACTTCGGTGACCATGTTAGATATAAATACTTAAATTCAATAGCTTGTGACATCGGTTATTTTCATATTGAGTTATGGCGTGTGCCATATTTAAAAGGTTTGTTTACCAAGCAAAAAACAACATGCATAATCCTAAAAACCACATGCAAAACGTAATAATACAGTATGTACAGAAATACCTCAAGTGCAGTCTGAATGCTGACGCTGCTGTCGTTCTGCAAAATAAACACAGCAACGGGCATGTGCCCGGTGTTTGTTGGTACACTAATGAAAAACAGTGGCAAGGAATACTGTGTAGTATTGTAGGTGGCATCCATCAAGCACATTTCGCCTCGGTATCTCATGAGAAGATCCCTTGGCCACTGCTTGGTGGACGAAAATGAAGCTATTGACTTTGCTGTCATCGTCATCTTCCGCACTGAAAACACATACAATCGCCTCGTTCAGTGACGTATTTCTTAGCAATGCGTGATGTTGTATAGCTTTGTTAATATGTTTTTACAATATGTGCCATTTCATAAACAGCGGAATTGTAATAACTCAGTGAATTTCTCCGGAATTCGTATTCTTTGCATTTAACAATAGCTTGGACAAGTATACTGAATTGTGACACTCCAAGGCTGCTCAGTTACTTTCGCAGTGACTACCATTCTATTTATTTTGTTTCATACTTTAAAGTTGCATTAAACCCTCTGTAAAATATAATAAAAATGAAATTTGAACACATACGCGATTGCATTGTTTGCCTCGTTTGTTGAAAGTGTACACAGTCATCTTCGTTATGTTTCATAAATTCGTTCCAGTAAGTCATAGTATTTTCCTGGTCATCATCAGGAAATCTGTCAATTCATTAATTTATATACTTGTACAAAATATTATAGCGACAGAATATGAAATTATCCTTTTGAAATTTGATTTGTGTATCAGAAATGTTGGAGTTTTACTATTAGTTTAGGAATTCTTCTTTTCAGTTAGAGCCTTGAACAGTTTACTGTGGTTAATACGATGGAATGCCTTCGGTGCATCCACAAAACATGCATGCACACTAGATCCCAACTTATTGTAATGCCTTATGGATTCTTTTAATATAACATTAATCATATCCGTAACATGGCCCTTTTTAAACCCAAACTGGTTGTAGGTCGTGGCTACAGAATTATTGTTTATGCGTTCTAATTTTGCTTTTTAGACCGGCCGACTTCGTCGGTCTGGTCTTATCACATCAATAGAAGGTACCCGTCGTCTGTATGTACGTAAGTACGTATGTACGCGTGTACGTTGTACGTATGCAAAATATTACTAAAAACGGCTTCTTCTGCTTCAGTTTTGATCGTGTTCTTTTGAAATTTTTTATCAGCGTTCTCTAGGTAGACCGCTCTTGAAAAATTACCTTTTCTTTTGGTGATGGGTCAGAAATTGGCCAAATGGGGCGCATTTAAAATTTTTCTTTTGCGAATTTTCAAAATGCTTTTCCTACATTTTTGATAAGAATTTCTTAAAATTTTGTCCGGATATTTTCTAGGCAGGGCTGTCTTGAAAAGTGCTTTTTTTACGATCCGCCAAAAATTGGTAACAGGTTGGGGGGGGGGGGGGGCATTTTTGTTTCTTCTCCTTTGATTTTGATCGGATTTTTTTTCAAATTTTGTACGAATATTCGCTATGTAGGCTTCTCTTGAAAATTAACTTTTTTTGGCGATCCCCCTAAATTGGCCAAATCCTGAAGATGGGGGGGGGGGGGGGGGGGGGTTTAAAAATTTTCGCTTGCGAATTTTCAAAATGTTTCTTCTCCCACCATTTTGATCAGATATTTTTAAATTTTGTGCGAATATTTTCTGGGGAAGCCTCTCTTGAAAAAATTAAAAAAAATTGTTAAATGGGGTGAATTTTTTATGTTTTGGCTTCTACTTTTCAGAGTGCTTTTTCTCACATAATTTTGATTAGATTCCTTTCCAATTTTATGCAATTGTTTTCCAAATGGGGTTTGGTCAACTGGCTGACAAGCCAACTGGCTGACAAGTCAACTGGCTGACAAATTGGTCTACTGGCTGACAAACTTTTGGTCAACTGACTGACACGTGAAAGCTAACTGGCTGACAAATACCGACTGGCCGCCAATTTTTTTGGTAAAATCACAGAAACATTTTTTCGGCTAAAGGCACTCCTTAAACATCAATTACAGGTTGTGTGACGGAATTAATAGATTTGACGACAATTGATCATTCATCATTGCAGATCTTAAGGAAAGAAAACATGAAGTGTATTGCATCTTAAACTGTAATTGCACTTTTAGAGAGGTCAGATTAGCTAGGTAAGTAATGATTGTTCTTCTTAAGAGTTATGATGTCTGTGATGAGCTCATGTTTAAAACCTGAATGCACTTAAAGAAATGATTCCATAATCAATTCAAAATTCGATTTCATTTCCCAGGATATTACATGAAGGGCATTCAATGCAATTGGGACTTAGTTTGGACTAAGTTCAAAAACCAAGCTCGTGGATTCTTGTGGATATTCATATTGTCTTCAAAGGACTCGGGAAGTACACGGCCGAACACAAACGTACCGGGTTTGTTCAGTCCGGAAACCCAATCGCTGTATAGCTACAGTGATACAGGAAGATTATACCTTTCGTGCTGGAGCCAGAGAACATATCCACCCATGCACCCTAGATGAAGCATTTAAAGTTGAGATTACGGCCACAAGTGAAGAAGCAGACAAGGAATAAGGTGTTCAAACCTGCAGCTCTCATTGTGGAGGAAAAAATGCTCGCAAGTGCTCTAGAAGATGTGCCTAATTTGCCAAAAATCAGCTTACTTACGCGGACAGCAAATCGTGTTCGAAAAATGGAAGACCCAAGCATCCGAAGAACATTTATTTCAGTCTTAATGAAGATTACTGTCCTGATGGATTCTTGAAACACGACGTGAAAATGGGTGAACAATGTCTCATCGTCTTTGGTACGGATCAGCAACTTGGGCTTGTAGAATTTCTA
This sequence comes from Protula sp. h YS-2021, assembly GCA_949752745.1. NCBI lineage: Eukaryota > Metazoa > Annelida > Polychaeta > Sabellida > Serpulidae > Protula > Protula sp. h YS-2021. The sequence goes on from OX457028.1 coordinate 55,880,214, forward strand.
TATCGACGGGACATTCAAGGTTGCTCGAGCTCCATTCAAGCAACTTTTCAGTATCAACGCTTTTGTTCGATCCGACGACGATGTAAAGCAAATTCCGCTTGTTTTCGCTGTAATGTCGCGCAAGAAAATGGCTTATTACAAAGAAGTGTTCAAGGCTATCACCGATCTTATACCTGCTGCTTGTGCTGAGTTTGCCGTTGCGGATTTCGAACGCGCAATGTGGAAGGCATTTCGCTTCCTGTTTGGCAACGATATCCCACTGAAGGGCTGTGTCTTCCACTGGACTAACGCTCTCTGGCACAAGGTACAGGAGGTTGACCTAGTTATCCAGTACAACAGAATCGGAGATGTTCACAGAATGCTGCCCAAAGTGTTTGCACTTTCGTTTCTTTCTGCGACGCACATCGCACAGAGTTTTGTCAGTCTTCAAGGACAAGCTACTGGTCACCCGGCTGTCTCTGAAGTGCTCACCTACGTCCAAGAGTACTGGATCGAATCTTATATTTGGCAAACATATGATTGGTCATTGTTCGGCAGAGCCATTAGAACAAACAATGATGTCAAGGGTGGCATCGCTTAAATGCCAGAGGTGGAGGTAAACACCTGAACTTCTACGTGCTAGTAGGACTTTTGCAGCATGAATCTGAGCTGGTTAACGTGCACAAAACAGGGTAGAATTAAGCGTCACAGGGTAGAATTCAACGCGTTCAAAACAGTAAGTATCGCAGGATGTCGAAATCTATCCTTTGGGACTTTGGGAGTAAGTATCGCGCGCGTGGCCTCAGTGCCTCACGACTCCTTCGAAAGATTGGCAAGATATATGCGCCTAAGGCATAAACTGTTACTTTGACTCCGTCAGTGACTGGCACCTTAGGATATTGCTCGTATAAGGGACGGTATTTTATTTTGAATTACTCTTTATTGGAACATGAACCTTTTTTGTTTTATTACGTTTTTGGGAAGATTTGCTCAGTTTTCATTGCTGACGTCATTTCTTAGTCTTTTCGCCAGTATTTGTGACATATCTTTTGTGTTTGGAATGTAGTATTTTTTTACATTTGTCCACTTGGTTTAAGTTTTAGCCATAGATATTGTTTGAAATAAAGCACGATTTTAGATTTTTTCTTATCTTATTTTGCAGCGGGTACGACGGGGGATGAGGTACAATACACAGCACCGATTGTTAAATTATTTCTTGTAAGAAGTGCTATCAGGTTTAAACATAAGCTCATCCCAGACAGCATTACTCTTAAGAATTGCAATCATTACCTACCTAGCTAGTGTGAACTCTCTAACAGGTGCAATTGCAGTTTAAGATGCAATACACTTCATACGTTTTCTTTCCTTAAGATATGCAATGATGAATAACAATGAAATGTTTTCTGTCGCATCGCCGGTCGTCACATCAATTAATTACATCATACGACCTGTAATTTTTTTAAAGAATACCTTTAGATGAAAAAATGTTTCTGTGATTTTACCAAAAAAATTTTCGGTATTTGTCAGCCATTGACTTTCACGTGTCGGTCAGTTGACTAAAATTTTGTCAGCCAGTTGGCCAATTTGTCAGCCAGTTGACTTGTCAGTGAGTTGGCTTGTCAGCCAGTTGACCAAAGACCTTCCAGATAGACCTCTCTTGAAAACTTACTTTTTTTATATCGATCCACCAAAAATTGGCATTTATAATTTTTTGGTAGGCAGTTTTCAAGATGCTTCTACTTCCATAATTCTGGTCGGATTACCTTCTAATTTTACATAAATGTTCACCATTCTTTCGTCTGTTGAAAAGCTAGTTTTTTTGGCGATCCATAAGAAAATTGGCTAAATGCGGGGCATTTAAAAATTTTTGGGAAACCAATTTTAAAAATGCTTCTACTCCCCCGAGCTGGATCATGTCCTTTTAAAATTTTGTACGGAAGTTTACTGGGTCGGCCTCTTCTGAATGTTTTTGGCGATTGAAAGTTTTTCCCCCACAATATCGACCGGATTTTCTTAAAATTTTCCATAAATGTTCACTGGACGGTCCGCTTTTAAAAAATTACTGTTTTGGCCATCCACGAAAAATTGGCTAAATGGGTGGTATTAAAAAAATTAGTAGCTTTAGTCACTTTATTAAGCTTTACGTCGGCCATAAGGTTCCCAAATGAATTTATTAGGCTTTACCCCAGCCACAAGGCACCTGACCATAATGTCCCGGCCATAAGGTGTCCAGCCATAAAGTCCGAAAGTGAATTTTGGGCCAAAACATCCCCAAAACAAAACTTTCCATGTAATCGAGGACAAAATTAATTTAGGGCCAAATTTAGGGCCAAAGTTTGCAAAGCAAAATTTGTCGTACTGGTCTCCAGGACATAACGCCCCCGGCCATAAGGTCTTCGGCCATAGAGTCCCTAGCCATAAAGTCCCCAAGTAAATTTAGGGCCAAAACGTCACCAAAGCAGAGATAAGATGCATTATAACCAAATTAACGCTTTATTGAGCTTAACATTGTTTTTCACATGCTTTGAAGGCAAAATTGAACTGGAAAAGAAATTTGTCAAAAATTACCGGAAATTAGGCTGGACTTGTCCATACCATTGGCATATAACCATTTGTCGCAGGGACCTGCAACTTTGCACAGTGAAAATATATATTGTAGATGTACATCGTCGTATTATTTATTTTTGAAATCGGTGAAAAAGTGATTGGGGGAATGTGGGACGAGATAACTTGTCCATTGTAGAATATGTTCATTATTGCGAGGTTTTCAGTAATGGGGGTTTTACTGTATGTAATTTACCTTAAACGTTGGATCCTGTCTCACCGAGACTCTAGTTTCGAGGCATTTTAAAAATTTTTTCGGAACTAATTTTCCAAAGGTTTTTTTCCAGATTTTTGAACGCATTAGCCTCAAATATTAAATAAATGTTCACCACGATTTCTTCTCTTGAAAAACTAGTGTTTTGGCAATCCACAAGAAAATTGGCTAAAAGGGGGCATTTTTAAAGTTTTTTTTTCGGGGCAAAATTTTGCATAAATGTTGACTAGCCTGCCTTCTCCTCAAACGTTACTTTTGTGGCGATCAACAAAAATTGGCTAAATGGGGTGGGGGTGGCGGAAGGGGGGGGGGGGCATTTTCGGTAACTAATTTTCAAAGAGTTTCTTCCGTAATTTTGATCGCCTTAAATTTTTCATAAATCTTCACCAGGCGATTTTTATCGGATTGTCTTCAAATTTTTTATAACTTTTCATTAATCGGTCTTGTTTTGAATAGGAACTTTTCTGGCGATCCGCCAAAAATTGGCTAAATGGGGGGCATGTAAACATATTTAGTGGCCGATTTTCAATTTGCCTTTGTCCGTCGGGTGGAAGACTTCTTTAGCTGAGTCAGAGAGACTTGATAAGACGAGTGAAATGACTGGTTGACGATGGCTTTATTCATATGGTTTTTTCGATTCAGCTTGGTGTTCCCCCTGTTGGATGTTAGGAATCTTAAGAATACACCCAGTGCGTTCTGTTCCGTGCATGGCGTAAGAGGCGACTAATAGGAATTTCTTTCTTTCTAACTATTCTTTTACTATATCCTCATTCTTCCTTTTTCCCCTTGTTTCTTTAGCAGTGCGTCCAAATATACGCATCCTAGTTGGTGAACGGGACGTTACCAAACAAACAAACAAACAATCAACTTGCTGTAAACCTGAAAGTTTACAAGAGAACAATTGTAAAACTACACTGTAAAAATACACCATTTCATTTTGAAAATTATCAGACTGGTTTAGTTTATTTGTTTACAATTTATTCACCCGATCAGACAAAAGAACAGCATTAAAACTAACCAGTAACCGAGTTAACCACAAGACAAGCAATAAAGTTAACCTAAACTTACCCAGTTTTACCGGCACAAAACTAAAGTTGGCAAAAACCATGTGTTCACTTCAACCATCAACACGTGAAAAACTGCAATCATAACCTCATGCCGTATACAGAGTACACAGAGAGTGCAAGTTGTCAAGTCAGAATTAGTAATCATGGAACATTTAAAAACTTTATTGATGAACTATTCTCTACATGGCTACCCAAATTTCTATTACGAGAGAGAGAGATAGAGAGAGAGAGAGAGAGAGAGAGAGAGAGAGAGAGACAGAGAGAGAGTGAGAGAGAGTGAGAGAGAGTGAGAGAGAGATGAATATTAAGTGAAACACATTTATGTATGCATACAGTTGCTAAATGTAAATGGGGGCTATTTGGCGGGGAATCAACCCTAAATTTTTGATTTGTGTTTTCAACCAGTAATGTTAATTTGTTGACTGGTCGTTTTTTTCTACAACCCTTTTGATCAATTTCTCGATTGCCTACAACATTATTTACATTTCGGACCTTGCCGTCCGCTGACAAGTTAAAATCTGGCACACGCGCTAATGACCATGCGTTCTGCGGAACTGAATCATCCTTCATCCGTCAAAGCAACAATGTCACCAATTTCAAAACTACGCTTAGGACGGATCCACTTCGACCTGAGTTGTAAACTCTGAATGTATTCGGATTTCCACCGTGACCGAAACTAATTATCCAAACACTGAACACGTCTCCACTGTTTAATAGAATAAATATCTTTCCGCTGAAGTTCTCCAGGTGGCGACACAATTTTGAATTTGGCCCTTAACAAATGATTTGGAGTGAGGGGTTCCAAGTTAATAGGACATACATATATCACACACAAACATCTTTTAAGAGGCGAGCCGGCACAGGAACCTTACACCGCTAAACATATCTTAATAGACTGTACCGATTTCCAAGACGCCCGCTCACGTCATTACAGAGCTGACTCCTTGAGGCAGCTCTTTGATGAAGTAGAACCTAGCAAATCTGTACAGTTTTAAAAAGCAATCAACCTGTATCAGTATTTCTAGTCGCCTTTTGCTTTGTGATTTTGGAATATACACGGTTTTAGCTTACCTTGATTTCAAGTTGTAGTATTGTCTTCTAGTCACTGATTACCGCCATGTTCTGACACAATGTAATCCGCTAAGGGTCGCTCGTGTCGTTAATCATATCATATAACTAACTCCATGTCAGTACTAGAATCAAAAGAAAACTTTAAAAAATCAAATCCTATAATCTTGGACCCAGTAGAAAAACATGACGAAGCCGTAAGAGCGGGAAAGGTAATACGGTATTGTTGGTTTCCAAGTCACGTAGTAATCCCAGGCTAAACAGGCTTTAGATATTCAAAACTCTGAATTTCTTATCCCATCGTCAGATTACAAACTGCATATTTCTAGATATGTAAAGGACAAATAGCAACAGTATTGGAATGAACAGATCAACAATAAACTGCATCAAATTAACCCGGTTAAAATTACCACCCCTAAACATTGTTCGAGATGATATGGCAATACGTAGAGCCAGAATAGGGCCTACGTTCACCACACATAAACACCTGCTTCGAGGCGAACTGCCGCCCGAATGTCGGGGTTGCCAAGAGCAGTATACAGAAATACATATTTTGATAAAACTACATAGACTTACAAGACATTCGTTCCCGTTATTTTATTGTTAGTTCCGTGACAGAGTTATTCCATAAAATACAACCGTGTAAAATAATAGGGTTTCTAAAAGAAACCCGCAAACGGTTGGCCGTGTCGTTAAAAAAACCCTATAACAAACCAACTAACTAAGTAACTAACTAAGTAACTAACTATACATGGTCGTAAAGTCGTGCAAGCTCATTTGTCTTATTGATTAATGTAATGCTTTTTTTTTTGCAAAACATGTGTATTTTGTTCATTCGAGCGTCCAAAACTAACAAGAGTATCACACAAGCGTTTAACGTTACGTTTCGTTGCAACACCGAACAACATTGATAAGAGATTACCCATAAAGGGTAAAACGGAGTCAATTCTCTGGCACAATAGCCAAAGCGAGAACGTCTTCGAAGAGATGCCTGATGTAAATAACACCGTGTGATATTAAAACAACTTAAAACTGATCGTGCGACATGTATAAGATCGAGTCATTTGATTTTGACATTAAACACGGCACGATTGAAAAACAGAAAAACATCGAGTCAAAACCCACTTTGGTATAATATGTTGGTAAGAACGTTTGTTTCCCTATAAAGCAAGCAAAACGCTTTTATATTATTTATACAAGGTAAACAAGTATTCAGTGAACACTAACAGGCCCCAACACCCCCAAAATTGTAAGGGGTCGTCTATGGTTTTGAACCTGTTGGCCAGTTTAGGCCAAGAAAAATAAATGTCCTACTTCTGCTCAAAACTTTGAAAAACAATGATACTGGCTGGCGAAAAATCTTTTTTTTACCCCCAAAATTTAGCAGCAGGCCGCACTTTTTTATTATGAAAAATAAAAAAGGAGGCGGGAGACGGCTTTTTGTGCAAAATGGTGATTCCATTATCTAATGGTTGTATTTTTCAATGCACCAGCTAAAAAGAAAATAAACATTTCAAAAAATCCATTTCTGAGCAGGCGGCCGCCTCCTATCTGTTTTTATTCGCAAAGTTTTAGGGGCGGGCGCTCATGAGAAACACAAACTTTTTTAGCCTTATTTCATACCGAATAACCAACAATAGAACAAACACATCTACACGACGAAGTTTTAAGCTCCAATTATAAAGAAGTCAGGACTCCATGGCTTCCCAAAATAAAAACGTCGAGACTCTACATGCAATAGACCCGAAGATTCGGCATGTATTGGCTTGACTGTTAAAGAATAAAATGCAAACTTACGGAACATGGAAGAAGAAAATCATAATGACACTTGTGGTACTGGCTTGGGCAGTTTAAACTTGAAAATTGTTCTCCGTTGCTCTTCTGATAACGTCAACATAATCTGAGCTAATACTCGCCAATGAATCAACATAGATATGCATTTCACTTCGTTGGCCTTATATGAAGAATGAACAGGAAGATTAAGAAATTGGGCAAACATGTGAATAATATCCGTGTCACGTTTTTGTAATGTTACAGGAACAATGTGTTGTTCAAGATTGTTCAGCTTAACAAACTCTAAGAGGTTTTGTAAAGATGACAAATTTATACAATCTAATATATGTCTAAACATATAGGCCCAACGATCAGGGTTTTCTGGCTTGTAACGCAACCATTGTGGCATATGGCTTTCATAAAAATGTTTAGAGCACTTTCCAAAAGATTTGTCGCATTCGGGAAAGGTACATGATTTAGCAGACACCTTAGGTCGGGGTTGGTCTTCGTGAGACACTGATTGTGCTAATTTGTGTTTTGCTGAAGTGGAAGCTGCGTAAGCTGCCTCATCGGACACACCTTGTACCAATTTTGGCGAATCCTAGTTGTGGTGGTGTATTAGCTCTAGTTGTCGTGGAACTTGTTTTACACAAATTATCCCGCAAAGTACAATGAAGCTCACCAATTTTATTTTTTCCAGGCCAAGCACACGGTGGCATATTTGCCATGTATTTTGCAGGTAGTCCCGCAGACCAGAAATATTCATACGGTACTGCTTCAGCAAATATATCATTACCACTAGAAATGAGTATTTCTTTGTATTCTGGGCACTGTTCAGCCTTTAAATTAATGAGAGACGCCATAAAGTTACATTTAGTATCGTCCCATTCCCTAGTAGTCCGAATGGATTTGGAAAGGCGCTTTGCGTCACGAGGATGAGAAGCATCCATAATTGCTGGGGCGAGATGGGAAGCATTATTTATTCTTGCTTTTTCAGCTTGGTAAGCATGTTCTATACTTTTGTATGTGCGACCATTGAATGTGAGATCAAATCTATAAAAGTTTGACAAAACACACTCTGCTCCCTTAAATGGTATGACATTTGGAGCTACGGAATAAGCATCTGCCGGTGTTCCAAAGAAAGCACGAATACTTTGCTCCACAAATTCCATGCCTTTCTCGCTAGGATGTAACCAGTCAGATCCGTGGCGCCAACACGAAGCGTCTTTTAAAGCCGGGGCGAAATTGGGATGCTCTATAAATGCACATTGTACGCTACTGCAAAAGTCTTTTAAAATAGCATTTGCACGATCTGTAATGTCATTATATGGAGCATGAGCGGGATCGTTAGTCAAATCTAAATTACGAGGTAGTATTGGTGCGTATGCTAAAGAAACGTTAGATATAGCTTTCATTTTTTTTGTGGAAAATATTCAAGGTATCCAGGAACCGATTAGAGGAAAAGTTAATATTTATATTGTTCGCACCGAGCATAAATAGCACTTGTGTTATGTTCCTTTTCCTAGATAAAGCACGCCTTAACGGATCCTGTAGAACCTCTTCAAAAAGACGGTCTACAGTGAAGGAACGGCCTTGGCCACATATAACGTAGGGAAATTTACTCCGGAGAGGACGTAGAATACTGTCTCCAACTATGATAAGGTCCAAGTCCTTCATCGTGTTAGTGCTTGGAATATCTGTACAAAAGAAGCAAATCAAATTATCAGTTATGGCTTTGAACAATGCAAAAAGCATTGTTTGCTTGTAAACAATTGGAGTTCGTTGGTACTGAAACGTTTTACTTACTTATGTATTTATTTAAGCGAAGAAATGGCCTTTCTCAACATTTTCAGTAAAAGACTGGTTGTGTTTGTTTCAAACAAACTTTGCAAACCTACGGTTTATAAGAAAGTTATTTATAAGAGAAGATATACGTTGACGTTTCTGAGGGGATATTTTTGTGCTGTAAAAAATAAATATCCTATATAAAGAACCGAACTAAACAAAATAAGTTATAGGAAAGTGTACGTTGCTAATAACGTTCGAGCAAACGTTTGTCATCTTATCTCTCAAAGTGAAAGTGGTCATGCTTATTTTTTTTATATGAGCAGGAAAACAGCTGACAACAAACACGTATCTTAAGTCTAGAAACTGTTTATTTCAAAAACTGCTTCTTGAATACATTTTTTTCATTCAATAAAAAAATTATAAATTCACATGGTATTTGTTTTAGGAGAAATAAAAATGTGATTTTTTTTGTGCATTTTACATATATTCAATTTTGCTATTAAGAAACTTTAAATAATAGCAGATCTTTTTGAAAGGTTTTGACCACTTTAAAGTTCCCACAGTTAAAGTCAATGTTTTTTTTTTCAAATGTTCTGATACAAGATGCAACCAAAAACAGACACAATGCATTTTTTCTTGTTGAAAATTTAGAAAATTGATGCAGTGAAAAAAGACATGACATTATTTGTGAAGATTCAAATACTTAAGATTGGAAAAGGTAGTACATAAATACAATCAGCGTTTAGAGCAGTCGCACCCCGTTTATGGAACACTTTCCCTCTACCTTTACGTAAAGCCAGGAACCTCAAAAGTTTTAATTGGCTCTGAAAACTCATATTTTTAAATGTTCATATATGCTAGAATAATATATAAAGTTGTAACGAATATTATAACTGAAAGTCATTTTTAATCTAGTTATTGTATTCTGTGATTATGTACCACCGCTTAGCGAATATATAACCGCTTTATAAATGAGCATAATAATAATAATAATAATAATGAACAAAAATTATAAAACGTTTTTTGTTTTTCTTATTCCTAAAAATACTAGAATATCATTCAAAGCTGTATACATAGTAAATTAAAACGATTTTTTTCTATTTGCTGACCAAGCTATCTTTAAAGGATACCAAAATACCAGCACATAAACCTCCTGAGCTCAATATAACACATACCATGAGAAAAGTAATACTATTTAATCAAGATTCACTTTTCACTTTTTTTCACTGGTCCACTTTTTAAACCAATAAAGAATTAAAAAAAAAAATAAATAAATAAATTTGAATAACGTAAAACCTAGTGAATTTTTATTTAATTTTGTAGCTTTTTGAGACAAGAAATACATATTACGTAACTTTTCACTATTTAATTCAATCTATAAATGCCATTTATCACAACAAAAATAAAACTAATAATTTGCAAGACACAAAGACTTGAATAAAATACAGTTAAAATGTTATCACCTTAATACTACATAAATGAAGAGAATATAGATGTGTAAAATGAATAGTTTTGTTCCATGTATTTCTCTAAATGTTTTACTTATTACACAAAGGTTTGTACTACAAATGCATACCTTTACCAATCAATCATGCATGAATGTATTGCTTAAGGCGACACAATGCTTTCAAATGCAATTAGGTGAGGTAAACCAAATTTTCCGCTATATAAACGTAGACAACAAACAAAAAAGTATATAATTCAGTTGTATGCTTTTTCTAAGGAAAATAACTTTCTTATTGCTGAAAATAATAGCACAACCCATAAGCTTGTCAATATATAAATTCAAAATGAAAATGGTAAAGTGCAAGAGTCAAAAACCATATTGTCATGAAATCCATTCGTCATTGTATTTTGTACCGTTTGGACACCATAAACACATACTAAGTAAGTTTTTATCACATCTGTTTTCTAACTGTTGATAATAAAAATAAAAGTTTTCCATTTTGGGCGAGACAAAGACTTTGATTGAATACATCTCGACAAGGTAAAAATTACCAATTATTCTATTACTACACAAACCTAAACAACAACTATATAGACCTTCAATCTGATCAGATTCCGAACAGGATATTTCAAGTATCCCATGAACTCGTGTAACAACATAGGTTTGTTGATATGGAAAAGGTATAACAAATCAAGGATACACTAACAATTTTCAAACTCATCAATGGAGGAAAATGTATAATTACAAAGAATATTCAAAACGATTTGTCAAGGAGTTCCATGGCACATTTCTCATTTATTTTCTCTTCTTCCGGAATATCTGACCCCGATGCCTCTCCGCACAAATCGGTTTGCTCTGACCCGGAGGTTGCAGGTTTCGGCGTCTCTATTTTAGCAAATGTGTCTGATTTTTCATTGACACCCTCCTGTTTTGATTTATCGGGTTTAGACGCAGCAGCCTGCTCAAGAAACCTAATTTTCCAGGGAAGAAGCACGTTAAGTGAAATAGGCGATTTTGTTGTCTTTGGCCCTTGCCATTCGCTCCAATTTATCGATATCACGCCCTAAATCATGAACTGCGTCTCGCATGAGGGCGGCAGCTGACACAAGATGGGGAGAAGCATTAGACATTGATATAAGTTTAGCCGAGGACTCCATATTTACCGCCATATTGTGTCTCATCTTGTCACAAACATCTTTCTCCCAGGAAGGGCTTGAATGTTTCGGTGTGGCTGGGGAAAGGAGTGGTGAACAAAACCTTCTAGCTTTAGGGGGCGTTGCCATTGTTGTATTTCTGAAAAATATACCAAGTTGTTTTTTACAAAGCAATTCGATTCTCGTGTTTCCAACTACTTCAAATAGATACACCAGAATCTCGTTAATTCAGTAATAAGCATAAATGATCAAATAAGTGTGGTGTTCTATTTACCAAGACTTAGTCGATTGCACATAATTCTTAATCATCAATATCCAATATATACAATAGAAATTGTATTAAAAGCCTCGACATTTGTACACTGGTTGCAACGAAATACATTATATTTGTATACAAAAATTAATCCCTTTGACTTTTCATGCCCGAACTATGTAAAGTTCTAAATAGCGCTATATCGTGATGAAATTATTAATCGGGATAAAGCAAACAACCAATCAGTGAGTGATCTGAGAAATAAGTGTGTTCTGAAAAGGAAATAGCCCTTGAACACGTAAAGATCAGGTCCAGATAACCTCTTATATGTGTAGGATGCTCACTAATGCAGGAAAAACCAAACTGTGTAAAGAGCGTTTTGAGAGAAATCATAAAATGTTGATCTGAGCAATTAAAATCTCCAGCAATCACCGACCGTGTGCAATTTGAAGACAACAGGGATGAAGCACATCGCAACAAATTCTCGAGGTGAGACTTCGCACAAGCAAAGGATGTACAGGGAGGTATATAAACGCATGCAATAAACACACCTTCAGCCTGTAATCCAAGCACTTCTATGACAGATTTGTATTGAAGTTTGACGATAGCACGTTCATTGGTAAAAATACCAACTCCATGTTTTGATGGAAAGAAGAAATAGTTTTGAAAAATGTGTTCAACATTGTCACACTGTTTCGTTTCTGTCAGGCACAATACATCAAGACATGAAAAACGTGCCATATTTTTCAAATCTTGCTGATGAAGACTTAACGACCGAATATTTAGAGCGCCGATTGCAAAAGTGTAACCTTTAGGAAGTCGTGTATGAGATGGCGCGAAATCTAATGTTTTAGTTTCACGTAAGCGGTCCATTTCAATCAAAGCATTCTTATTGAGCAGCAGTTTTGATGGGTCAAAATCAACTAACTTTAGACCATTACTAGAGGTGACACGAGACAGCATAGTGCACATTTGGCCAGGCTGTGATCTCATCTTTCCAGACATGACGCCTACCATGTTGTTATATGTACTTCCTTGTGATTTATGCACTGTAACAGCCCACGCAAGTGTGCCCGGAAATTGAGTGCGTTCAATGTAAACAGATTTGGCTTTTCCAGGCATAGGAAATGACTCTGTAACTGCCTTAATTGGCACGGATTGTGCAACGGAGGATGTTTTACGAGCCTGTTTTCCTACTTCATCGGAATCAGATTTTACATAAACAGTTCCCAATAACGGTTTTTCAGTGGGTAAATGAAGATGAGTAATTGTTCCGCAAACTCCATTAACAAGACCATCTTCAATATCGATATTCTTTGTGACCATATACCGGGCTCCAACTGCAAGATGAATTGTACTTCGAAGTCCACCAGTGTCATTAGGATTATCAGATGAAATTGTAATCGATGCACGGCCAGTGTGTGGGTCTTTTCGTGTGTCCCTTGCTGCCTCACTCTAGACGTGTGTATTTAATTCCTGTAGTTGAAGTGTGTTGTACTCATTGACTTCATTGTTGGTCATGTAGATACGTATACAATTGTCTGGGACAGTATTGGAGTTGAGTTGGCTTAGGAGGCACAGGTCTTCTGATGTTTGGTTACCAACACGCACTCTACTCAGCAATTCTGCAAATGCTGGATCACCTTTTTGGCGAATAATCGTCGAAAGCTCATGTAAACGAAATAGCTTACGCCAGAGGTTTTTTGAGAGAGCTTCTAGGGAATATTGGCGACCAAATTGATATATTGGACAGTCACCCACTGGATTAAGCTGCATGAAATCACCAACTGCCAATATGGAAATGCCCCCAAATGGAATATCGTTCTCAAAGACCTCCTTTAATCTCAAATCTAAATTACGGAAGTCCTTTTGCCCAACCATTGAAATTTCATCGATGATGATGATTTTCAACTGTGAGTAAGTACATCGAAGAGAATTCAATTTTTCAGCTGAGAGTTTCCTGTAGTCAGATGATTCATGGCGTTTCCTACATTGAAGACTGAAAGCTGTATGCAAAGTTGTGCCACCAATATTAACCGCGGCCTTGCCAGTTGATGTGGTCAGAATTACTGTAGGGGTGGATATTGTGGAACCAGGTATGCGCAAGAGTCGAAATACTGTTTGATATATTGCCTTAATGGTATGTGATTTTCCGACTCCAGCACCTCCACTGAGAAATACATAGAACGGAGGAGGAGCAGAGTCACTTTCATTTGATGTTACAGTTGCAAAACACCATTCAGTAATAAAGTGAAGCAACAAACGTTGTTCTTGGTTCAATTATCGCATAACATCATAGTAATTACTGTCCGGTAAAACTTTCAGCATGGTAGTTGTACTGGAAGGCTTATTAGTAGATAGAATTGGTTCATCAATTGTGATTGCTAAATTGTCTGGATCTAGAGCCTCATTCAAAGGCGTCAAATCTTCTGAATCTTCTCTGGCAGCCTCAACTTCAGGTGGTAGTACCCCGTCCCATAGGTCTTCGATGTTACACTCAATTTCTTCTAAAGCACTCCATGCTTCATCCACTTCATCCGCAAATGGTTCAAACTTGTGGATGGTTGATTTAATTCCATTGTACACCTCTTTGAGCTTTGCTTCATATGAACAATTAAGCAATAACTCTTTTTCGGAGCGCCATGGGTGATACATCAAAAGGAGGCGATGAGAATATTTCTCTATGTCTTTGTCTTTGGAGACACTATGGAATCGAATGACAATAGGGGATTTTCGCTTTCGAACGTGGCCCATTCCGCTTTGAAGTTGGAATACCTGCATACCGTGTTCATCATTTTTATCGGGCTCGCACTCTGTATCTGTAGTAACATCGTATGATGTAGTATTCTGATTAACAGAAGAAACATGGGAATAATCTGCAAAAAATTCGGCAAGAGTTAGGTCCTCAAGGCTCTCTGGTCTAGCGGGATATCGATCAAAAATGTTTCTTTGATAAATATTAGGATCCTCATCATCCGTCTCCATTAAATGAGCAGGAGGTTTCAGCATTCTAGTACGCTTATCTTCAGTACAAGTGGCTAGAAACTGGACAGTTATATTACTTGAGCGTAACGGGATACCACATAGACGTGCGATTGCTTCGTGTTCTGATACTTCCGGCACTTCAGAAAGGTATTTCCTGCAACATTCAACTTGTCTCTCACGGTGTCCGCTTCTTTCACGGCATTTCGCATCAATTCTGAGAGGTGTTTTTCCGGTTTACACATGTAAGAGCATATGTATGCAATGCACGCCCAAGGATTTGTGATAAACTGAATATCCATATTTGCACGCAATGCCTTGAGTATATAGGGATTGTAAGGATTCACACTACATTCCGATGGTGTTCTTACAAGAACAACAGCAATATCCTTAGCAGATGACGCAAGACACTTTAAGTAGGTCTCCTCAGAAACGTTGCATTGAGCAAGAAGGGTCTGGATATCACAGCTGTCGTCTTCCTCAAGTCTTTCATGAACTCTCTGTAAAACTTTCGCAGCAAATTTCCCAGTGATGTCACTATCAATGTCTGTTCGAGCAATAAGAGTTTTACTTGATGGCAGCTTTTTGAATCCAAAACGGCACTTGACATTTTTGTTCTTTTTACAGGTTTTTGTATGGTGATGAACCTGACGAGATAATACAAGATAACGCAAGTTATCTTCTGTGTTATCATCAGGTATAGTACAGGAAATGTGAGACTCTATGAAAGACACCACTTCTTCGTCTGTATTTTCATTCAATTTTGGCGCATCGCGAACATGAAGTGCAGAATGAAAATGGGCTGTACCTCGACTTTGATATTCTTTTCTTATGTCGTAGTTTAGTATCTGCCCTACGGGATGAATTCCACTCAATATTACGTCTTTCCATAGGCGGGTGAAGATGTAGTCAATGTGTCTTGCTGCAGTGACAGGATTTCTCGCAATCCAATTGCGTCGATCCGCCCAAGACATAGCAGCAACGTCTTCTTCAGATAAATGTGTACCATATTGTTTTGCAATAACAATGATAAGTTCAGGCCAGTGAAAATCAGCTGCACTTCCAGTCAGGAAAAAAGTATAAATACCAAACTGACGAATTTTCGCAAGCATGTCAAACCTCATATCTTGCCAATATGCCGGAGATTCGCGTATTTTTTTGAAGGAAGCAAATAATTCATCTTGTTTCATAAGACACGCAACTCTTTCTTGTGACTTAAAATTACCTGCTCGGAGATCAGAGCCTCTAGCTTTTCGTAGCTGGATGGCTACACTCGATTTGACATCAATTGTTTCTGACCAATGCAAGCACTGGAAAATGTATTCAGTGCATTCGTCGAATGGGTGATCTGATGATAGCAACCTTTGATTAAGGTACTTTTTTGGAGAAAGTTTTGTTTGACGCTCTGTGTTGTAGGTATTTTTTCCGGTCGGAAAAAGATATGGAAACGCCAATGCTTCCCATTGAGGTTCATAGAAAAAATGAGTCGGGGTTTGACCTTCAGCTGGAGCAATTTCAAGAACTTCATTCATGTTTACACCTGGACCGTCTTTTGGATATAAGCAGGTAGTAGAAGATATGGATTGGCGCAAACACAATTCCTCCCGAATGTCTGGTGAATTGTCCATGTCAACTTCATCTTCTGAGTCCAAAGAACTATTGTAGGTTTGTTGTTTATCTGAGTCCATAGAACTATTGCCGCTTGCTTGAAGATTGCTTGAGAGTACAGAAGGCGCTCCAGCTAATGAAACTCCATCCCAAAATTGTGGTTCGTCTTGAGTCGAAAGCGAATGCCAGTCGGATGCGGTTACCACATCTGAGTAAAGGGGATTATGTGTAAATAAAAATTCGATAGCCGCGTTCACCTTCGCTGATACTATGAATTGCTTTGATAAGGCAGTGCTGTCTTGCAGTCTGCGCTTTAGGTTTAATGCTATAATCTGAGATGTACTACTGTTTCTTGGTAATACAGAAACGGTTTGACTGACATTACTCGGCACAAGAACAACTCTGCCATGTAAGCCATGTTGACCCCCTCTTGGCATCTGTACAATCTTCATTAATGGTAGGACTTTACATATCAATTGAGCCTCCAGTCTTCCTAGATCACGAAGCGGTGCAGGTATTTCTTCTAGATCTAGCATGTTCGTTATGGCTTGAGCTGGCTGCTTCCCTTTTTTTTATACACTCTTTGCAAGTCTTGCACATGTAGTTGCCCTTTTCTGCAGAAATCTCCACAACTGAAGACCGATATAGCAAGCGATTGCAGGAGCAGCAAATGAAAGTCGGGCCTTGGGACACGTTTTGCAGAAAATTGTTCTGACATTTCTTAAATACCGGATGGCTAACAGAGGACATGAACCAAAACTTTCAATGTCGGAATCTAATGGAAGAAAGTTTCCGCGAGCTTGACTTCTTAGAGTTTTGTTTTTGTTACGTTGTAAAATACGTTCTTGATCGGATATTTCCGCTCTTGGAGCCCGCTTAGAAGCTTTGTCTAGTTGCCTCACT
The DNA here is from genome assembly GCA_949752745.1 of Protula sp. h YS-2021. NCBI lineage: Eukaryota > Metazoa > Annelida > Polychaeta > Sabellida > Serpulidae > Protula > Protula sp. h YS-2021. Next base: position 55,897,054 of record OX457028.1, read on the forward strand.
GTCTCTTTTTGAGTTTGTGACATGTCACGACGTGCGTTTCGGTGTGATGCTTTGTTTTGTTGTCTAACTGCCTCCTTTTTGGTTGATGACATGTCGCGACGTGCATTTCGGTGTGGTTCTTTATCTTGTTGTCTCACGGTCTCCTTTTTGGTGGATGACATGTCGCGACGTGCGTTTTGGTGTGAAGCTTTGTTTTGTTGTCTTACTACCTCCTTTTTGGTTGATGACATGTCGCGCCGTGCATTTCGGTGTGATGCTTTATCTTGTTGTCTCACGGTCTCTTTTTTAGTGGATGACATGTCGCGACGTGCGTTTTGGTGTGAAGCTTTGTTTTGAATAGGACATTCTTACACTACTCACAAACACCTCTTAAGAGGTGAACCACAACCCGAATGTATAAGTTGTAGGGAACGGTATACAGTAAAACACATCTTGATAGATTGTATAGACTTCAATCACATTCGCCCCCGTTATTATAGAGTTGATTCCATGAGAGAGCTCTTTGAGAAGGTAAATTCCAACAAAGTCCTAGAATTTTTAAAAGAGATTAATATGTATTCCTATGTGTAGACTACCATTAAGTCTATTTTTAGTATATTTTTTAGTATATTTAAGATTTTATTTTATAATCATTTTTAATCTATAAATTATAAATTTGACAAAGTTACCAGGAATGACACAATATGACCTGCAACAGGTTGGCGGTGTCGTTAAACCAATCAAATAACAAACTAACTAACTTGTTTTGTTGCCTTACTACCTCTTTTTTGGTTGATGACATGTCGCGACGTGCATTTCGGTGTGAAGCTTTGTTTTGTTGTCTTACTGCCTCCTTTTTGACTGATAACATGTCGCGACGTGCATTTTGGTGTGAAGCTTTGTTTTGTTGCCTCACTGTCTCCTTTTTGGTCGATGACATGTCGCGACATGCATTTTGGTGTGATTCTTTATCTTGTTGTCTCACGGTCTCCTTTTTGGTCGATGACATGTCTTTCAATGTCTTTCAAATGAGCCAAACATCAAGTCTCTAGGCCTCTGCGTTCTCGAGATATCGCCTGTACAAACACAAGTCGATTTTTGCGTTTTTTGGCCAATTTGGCCAAGATCACGTAACCGAATTGGGCCAAAATGACCAAAAGGCACATCTACGAGTCGAGACCTTTCAAATGAGCCCAACATCAAGTCTCTAGGCCTCTGCGTTCTCGAGATATCGCCTGTACAAACACAAGTCGATTTTTTGCGTTTTTGGCCAATTTGGCCCAGAGCACGTGGTCTAATTTGCCACAATGGCCGAAAGGCACATCTACGAGTCGAGACCTTTCAAATGAGCCCAACATCAAGTCTCTAGGCCTCTGCGTTCTCGAGATATCGCCTGTACAAACACAAGTCGATTTTTTGCGTTTTTGGCCAATTTGGCCCAGAGCACGTGATCGAATTTGGCCACAATGGCCAAAAGGCACATCTACAAGTCGGGACCTTTCAAATGAGCCCAACATCAAGTCTCTAGGCCTCTGCGTTCTCGAGATATCGCTTGTACAAAAAAGCGATGACGAACAGACAGACAGACGGACGGACGGACGGAAAGACGGACGGGCCAACGAGAGGTATCTTATGTGGTGGTTGCATTATGTGGTAGCATTTGATATGCCTGAAATGCATTTAAGTGGTAGGCCACGGACAAGATTATTTGAGAATAAAAAATACTTATGTGGTGGTTTATATTTGCCCGTGCCCTTGTGTGGTTCCCAGCAGGCGTCATGTCAATGTCAATAATGTTTATGCTTTGTGTGTGTCATTTGTAAATAAACGGAATTATATATGTGGCACTTTACTGTATAAAGATATTTTACAACTTATCTTTCACAACTGCGCATATTTATTTAACTTGCGTTGATGCGTGGTGCTTATTTTAGACCAGTGCGCATGTTTATTTAACTTGCGTTAATGCATGGTGCTTATTTTAGTCCAGTGCACATGTTTATTTAACTTTCGTTAATGCGCGGTTCGCCTGTGGAAAAACTGCGCATATTTTTTTAACTTGCGTTGATGCGCGGTTCACATTTCGGATCACGGCGCATGTCAACTTAACTTGCGTCGATGTGCGGTTCACATTTCGGACCAGCGCGCATGTTTGGTTAACGTGCACTGATGCGCGGTTTGTATTTCGGACCACTGCGCATATCTATTTAACTTGCGTCAAAGCGTGGTTCGCATTTCGAACCAGTGCGCATGTTCATTTAGCTTGCGTCGATGCCCGGTTCGCATTTCGGACCACTGCGTATGTTTATGCAACTTACGTTGATGCGCGGTTCACAATTCGGACCAGTGCGCATGATTACATAACTTGCGTCGATGCGTGGTTTTTTTCCGACCAGTGGATATATTTAACGTGCGTTAATGCGTGGTGCTTATTTCGGAAACTGCGCATGTCTATTCAACTTGCGTCGATGCATGGTTCTTTTGTCGGACCAGTGCGCATGTTTATTTATCTGGCGTCGATGCGCGGTTCGCATGTCGGACTAGTGCGCAGGTTTGTTTAGCTTGCGTTGATGCGAGATTCACATTTTGGACCAGTGCGCATGTTTCTTTTATTTGCGTCGATACACGGTTCTTATTTTAGACAAATGCGCATGTTTATTTAACTTGCGTTGATGCGCTGTTCACATTTCGGACCAGTGCGCATGTTTTCTTATTTGCGTTGATGCACGGTTCTTGTTTTAGACAAATGCACATGTTTATTTAACTTGCATCGATGCGCGGTTCACATTTTGAACAAGTGCGCATGTTTGGTTAATGTGCACTGATGCGCGGTTCAAATTTCGGACCAGTGCGCATATTGATTAAACTTGCGTCGATGCGCGGTTCGCATTTCGAAGCAGTGCGTATGTTGATTTCACTTGCGTCCATGCCCGGTTCACATTTCGGACAACTGCGCTTGTTTATTTAACTTGCGTTGATGCCCGGTTCGCATTTCGGACTAGTGCGCATGTTTATTTAACTTGCGTTGATGCGCAGTTCACATTCCGGACTAGTGCGCATGATTACTTAACTTGCATCGATGCGTGGTTCTTTGTTCGGACCAGTGCACATATTTATTTAACTTGCGTCGATGCGCGGTTCGCATTTCGAACCAGTGCGCATGTTTATTTACCTTGCGTCCATGTCCGGTTGCGCATTTCGAACCAGTGCGCATGTTTATTCAACTTCCGTTGATGAGCGGTTCGCATTTCGGACTAGTGCGCATGTTCATTTAGCTTGCGTTGATGTGCGTTTCTTATTTTAGACCAGTGCACATGTTTATTTAACTTGCGCCCATGCCCGGTTCACATTTCGGACAACTGCGCATGTTAATTTAACTTCAGTTCATGCCCGGTTCGCATTTCGGACTAGTGCGCATGTTTATTTAACTTGCGTTGATGCGCGGTTCACATTTCGGACCAGTGCGCATGATTACTTAACTTGCATCGATGCGTGGTTCTTTGTTCGGACCAGTGCACATATTTATTTAACTTGCGTCGATGCGCGGTTTGCATTTCGAACCAGTGCGCATGTTTATTTACCTTGCGCATGTTTATTTACCTTGCGTCCATGTCCGGTTGCGCATTTCGAACCAGTGCGCATGTTTATTCAACTTCCGTTGATGAGCGGTTCGCATTTCGGACTAGTGCGCATGTTCATTTAGCTTGCGTTGATGCGCGTTTCTTATTTTAGACCAGTGCACAAGTTTATTTAACTTGCGTTGATGCCCATTTCGGACCAGTGCGCATGTTTATTTCACTTGCGTTAATGGGCGGTTCGCATTTGGAACCAGTGCGCATGTTTGTTTAACTTGCGTTGATGCGCGGTTTACATTTCGGACCAGTGCGCATGATTACTTAACTTGCATTGATGCGTGGTTCTTTGTTTGGACCAGTGCACATATTTATTTAACTTGCGTCGATGCGCGGTTCGCATTTCGAACCAGTGCGCATGTTTATTCACCTTGCGTCCATGTCCGGTTGCGCATTTCGAACCAGTGCACATGTTTATTCAACTTCCGTTGGTGCGTGGTTCACATTTCGGACAACTCCGCATGTTTATTCAGCTTGCGTTGATGCGCGTTTCTTATTTTAGACCAGTGCACATGTTTATTTAACTTGCGTTGATGCCCGGTTCGCATTTCGGACCAGTGCGCATGTTTGTTTCACTTGCGTTAATGCGCGGTTCGCATTTGGAACCAGTGCGCATGTTTGTTTAACTTGCGCTCATGCGCGGTTCACATTTCGGATCACGGCGCATGTTAACTTAAATTGCGTCGATGCGCGGTTCATATTTCGGACCAGTGTGCATGTTTAAATAATAACCACACATTAACACAAGTTAAATAAACGGATAAAACTGTAGGATAAGATTCATTTTGAGGTATTTTCTTCAAAAATTTCCCCTAAAATCAAAATTCAAGATCGAGTCAAAAAGCACAAGTCGTATGCCCGACCCATCTAGGGCTGCCTCACGTACTAGATACCAAAAATAAATGAAATCGGATAAAAACTGTAGGAGGAAACGCACTTTGAAGTTTATTCTTCAAAAAATCCCCCAAAATACAAACATTGTTCGCAGTGGGTGTATTCTTAAGATTCTCCCCACCCCACAGCGGGATTTAAACAAATGCTGCTCTCCTTATTTGCTTTAGAAATTAGCTTTATAGTTGCATTATTTTCCAACAGATGGTGTTACAGGACAGTTGATCAACGGACTTTGACGGACTCCCTTATGTGGTTTGTTTTGTGCTCAATGGGTGCTTATGCGGCTACCTCATAAGAACCACCACATAAGGAAGAAAAACCACATAAGTGACGGATGTACCGAAAATCCACCACATAGCATAATCATTGTGGGCACGGACAGACGGACAGACAGACACCCCAAGTCTATAGGGCCCCAAACCTGTAGGGTTGGGGCCTAAAAAAACGGGGATGAATTCACTGCCGCAAGGCGGCCCTTTGCGGCTCGCTAAGTTTTGTTTGTTTGCCAAAGATGGGCTACACTCGGTACATCTGTGGAACGCATTGTTGGCAAACAAACGTGCTTGTAAACGAGCTTTACGACAGTGCTATGTCACCCGGCTTTCGCATATAGTAAACACGTATAGTTTTCGATAGCGAAAGGGAGCGAAAGTTGACCAATCGCGTTGCCGTGTTTTTTTTATGTCACGTGATTCTAAGCCAGTGTTACTTCGTGTATAAACAGACAGTAAAGTGAGTAAAAGGCATATTGCAATCAAGGCTCAGAGAAGACAAGAGCCGCGTTAAACAGCATAAGAAGTTAATCAGAAATTAAATGGCTTAGAAGAGCAGTGCGAGCATAGCTTGGTGCGGATAGGAAGATTGAGAAGCCTGAGTGCATGTCAATTAGAATAACGCTGTATTTAGTGTTGGAATTAAGATCAGCAACTTAGTGTTTTATTTCCGAGCAAAGTACAGGCCGATAAACAAATAAAGTAAACAAAGCAGTAAAGAATAAAGCTAGTAAACGTTTCTCCTGTGTTTTATTTGTTCATAAATAGAAACCCGTATTTAAAAAAAGCTTTTCACAGGTGCTCACCTTTGATTCAGTGACGTCATATCAATGTCAAACGTCCTGCCACATACACATAAACCCATGGGGTTTTTACATTATTTATATTACAGTTTTCAAATAACTAGAAAATAAATGTAAATGTGACTTAAATGACTTAAATTAAGCAGAAATTAAGCTTAAATGTGACTAATTTATCTATATGTCGTCTTTTTGCAAGCTTTAAAAAATTATTGTAAGATGTAAATCTCCAAATTGACAGCCCTAAAAACCCATACCCACTCGACACCTTATCTTTTCCTTTTTAAACACTTTCGCTTTGAAAGTTGTTGGAGCATTCGCAAACCATCGTGAGCTTTTTAAATTTGTCCCACCCTGGGAGAGCAAAATTCACGGCTTCCGCGATGTTAAAGCCAGTATTAAAACCACCAGCATGGTAACCCCTCGGAAAAGTCACAATTAACTGACCAGGATTTTGCGTAATTGAATTGAATGGAACTAGATTTTCAGACAGCAGGGTCGGTGACATAATGAAGGTTTTGTGACGCAAAAAATGTGTGCACTCAATGGTGTTATTGAAGGATTTTGCTATTTTTCCAAACTGTGAGGCTTTCTGTTGTGGATTTGCGTACCAATGTTTTGCTGCACCCATATGCAGATAATTAATAGAGTACAGATCCGCATCCTCGGTATGCCATGGGAATGTGGCTCTCCACATTGCGAAGTAGAGATAGGGTGTGTCAATCCCATCCACTGGGGCGTGAGTCTTGTCTAAATATGTTGGCAGGTTAGACAAGTTCCATTCCATTAGGTCTTTCGGAAAGAGGCTATCATTTACGTCGGATCCATACAAAGGGTGATTGTAGGTGACGTTGGACCAATATTTATTTTCTAATTCAGAAATATCTGGAGTGGATTGGAGTCTTAAACTGTACGGAGTTTGCTTTTCTATAAAATTCCAAAGCCTTCATTGAAGGGTAGTTGATGTTCAGTTCAGAGTATAAACCTCCAAAACCGCGTACAATTTGTTTGTATGGAGTTTCAATTACTAAACCTTTCCAGCTTGGATTTAATAACTTATCTCTCCACTAACGTGGCGGAATTACCTTACAAATGCTCGCCAACGCTACCTCCGTCCCTTTCTTTAAAATTCATATATCGTGCGAAATCGCTGAATTCATCTAGGTTGGGTGTGTACACTTTGATAGAGAGCGCCATTGTGTCAGTCTACAAAAATAAAAATATACTCGACCTTATTATAATTTTGGTCTCAGAGGAATACTTTCAAGGAAAGAAGATCGTTGATAGTTGTTTCAAAAAATTAATTGTGTTTATTGGACCACAAAAAACTACGTTTTTGGCGTGTAGTATAAAACAAATCCCACCGTATTCGGACTGAACTTGTTTTCCCTTTTGAGTAACTGTTTTATTTCTTCTCTAGGGAATTGTGTGCCACCCGTATAAGTGCAGGTAAAATTTTATCACAAATACGGAAGGACTGTCAGCATACGCGATGCAAAAACTTACCGTATTCGCTCAGGATTGTATTTCCCTACATCGAAACAGTTTAGAGAGCACCAATGGAAGGATATAAATAAAGTTTTCCTCAGGTGTGTAATATTAAGGGATATCATAATGTCCGTATACGTGTTGGTTTTACTTCACGTATACGTGATGAGAAATCCCATCGTTTACGGACCGGAGTTGGCTGGCGGTGTTGAAGTTGTTTTAATAATTCTTTAAGGTTATATGACATCGATAAGATTTATTACTTGTCTTAAAGGGTTGTCAACAGAGTTTTTAGCCCTCAGCCAATATTGGCTGAAGGCTATTGCTATGGCCGTGTCCATCCGTCCGTCTGTTCGTCCGTCCGTGCCCACAATGATTATGCTATGTGGTGGATTTTCGGTACATCCGTCACTTATGTGGTTTTTCTTCCTTATGTGGTGGTTCGTATGAGGTAGCCACATAAGCAACCATTGAGCACAAAACAAACCACATAAGGGAGTCCGTCAAAGTCCGTTGATCAACTGTCCTGTAACACCATCTGTTGGAAAATAATGCAACTATAAAGCTAATTTCTAAAGCAAATAAGGAGAGCAGCATTTGTTTAAATCCCGCTGTGGGGTGGGGAGAATCTTAAGAATACACCCACTGCGGACAATGTTTGTATTTTTGGGGATTTTTTGAAGAATAAACTTCAAAGTGCGTTTCCTCCTACAGATTTTATTCCGATTTCATTTATTTTTGGTATCTAGTATGAGGCAGCCCTAGATGGATAGGGCATGGCTTGTGCTTGAATTTTGATTTTAGGGGAAATTTTTGAAGAAAATACCTCAAAATTTTATCCTACAGTTTTATCCGTTTATTTAACTTGTGTTAATGTGTGGTTATTATTTAAACTTGCACACTGGTCCGAAATATGAACCGCGCATCGACGCAATTTAAGTTAACATGCGCCGTGATCCGAAATGTGAACCGCGCATCAGCGCAAGTGAAATAAACATGCGCACTGGTCCGAAATGCGAACCGGTCATCAACGCAAGTTAAATAAACATGTGCACTGGTCTAAAATAAGAAACGCGCATCAACGCAAGCTGAATAAACATGCGCAGTTGTCCGAAATGTGAACCACGCACCAACGGAAGTTGAATAACCATGCCCACTGGTTCGAAATGCGCAACCGGACATGGACGCAAGGTAAATAAACATGCGCACTGGTTCGAAATGCGAACCGCGCATCGACGCAAGTTTAATAAATATGTGCACTGGTCCGAACAAAGAACCACGCATCGATGCAAGTTAAGTAATCATGCGCACTGGTCCGAAATGTGAACCGCGCATCAACGCAAGTTAAACAAACATGCGCACTGGTTGCAAATGCGAACCGCGCATTAACGCAAGTGAAATAAACATGCGCACTGGTCCGAAATGCGAACCGGCTATCAACGCAAGTTAAATAAACATGTGCACTGGTCTAAAATAAGAAACGCGCATCAACGCAAGCTAAATGAACATGCGCACTAGTCCGAAATGCGAACCGCTCATCAACGGAAGTTGAATAAACATGCGCACTGGTTCGAAATGCGCAACCGGACATGGACGCAAGGTGTTAATGTGTGGTTATTATTTAAACTTGCACACTGGTCCGAAATATGAACCGCGGATCGACGCAATTTAAGTTAACATGCGCCGTGATCCGAAATGTGAACCGCGCATCAGCGCACTGGTTCGAAATGCGCAACCGGACATGGACGCAAGGTAAATAAACGTACGCACTGGTTCGAAATGCGTACCGCGCATCGACGCAAGTTAAATAAATATATGCACTGGTCCGAACAAAGAACCACGCATCGATGCAAGTTAAACAAACATGCGCACTGGTTCCAAATGCGAACCGCGCATTAACGCAAGTGAAATAAACATGCGCACTGGTCCGAAATGTGAATCACGCACCAACGCAAGCGAAATAAACATGCGCACTAGTCCGAAATGTGAACCGGGCATGGACGCAAGTTAAATAAACATGCGCACTGCTTCGAAATGCGAACTGCGCATCGACGCAAGTTTAATAAATATGCGCACTGGTTCGAAATTTGAACCGCGCATCAGTGCACATTAACCAAACATGCGCACTGGTTCAAAATGTGAACCGCACATCGATGCAAGTTAAATAAATATGCGCATTTGTCTAAAACAAGAACCGTGCATCAACCCAAATAAAAGAAACATGCGCACTGGTCCAAAATGTGAATCTCGCATCAACGCAAGCTAAACAAACCTGCGCACTAGTCCTAAATGCGAACCGCGCATCGACGCCAGATAAATAAACATGCGCACTGGTCCGACAAAAGAACCATGCATCGACGCAAGTTGAATAGACATGCGCAGTTTCCGAAATAAGCACCACGCATTAATGCACGTTAAATATATGCACTGGTCGGAAAAAAAACCACGCATCGACGCAAGTTATGTAATCATGCGCACTGGTCCAAATTGTGAACCGCGCAACAACGTAAGTGGCATAAACATGCGCACTGGTTCGAAATGCGAACCACGCTTTGACGCAAGTTAAATAGATATGCGCAGTGGTCCGAAATACAAACCGCGCATCAGTGCACGTTAACCAAACATGCGCGCTGGTCCGAAATGTGAACCGCACATCGACGCAAGTTAAGTTGACATGCGACGTGATCCGAAATGTGAACCGCGCATCAACCCAAGTTAAAAAAATATGCGCAGTTTTTCCAAAGGCGAACCACGCATTAACGCACGGTAAATAAACATGCGCACTGGTCTAAAATAAGCACCATGCATTAACGCAAGTTAAATAAACATGCGCACTGGTCTAAAATAAGCACCACGCATCAACGCAAGTCAAATAAATATGCGCAGTTGTGAAAGATAAGTTGTAAAATATCTTTATACAGTAAATTGCCACATATATAATTCCGTTTATTTACAAATGACACACACAAAGCATAAACACTATTGACATTGACATGACGCCTGCTGGGAACCACACAAGGGCACGGGCAAATATAAACCACCACATAAGTATTTTTTATTCTCAAATAATCTTGTGCGTGACCTACCACTTAAATGCATTTCAGGCATACCAAATGCTACCACATAATGCAGCCACCACATAAGATACCTCTCGTTGGCCTGTCCGTCCGTCCGTTAACACTTACCTTGTGAACACGCTCTAGCCTACAATTTTTTGCCAATCGCTTAGATATTTTAAATATAGTTTGTATATGGACCAATGAAGATCCCTATTGTTTATGAGCTATGTCCGATTAAGGACAGTGGCTCAGCTGGACTTGGAAATTTTCTTATTTGTACCATTATCAATTTTGCTTAACATGTGGCTTGTGAACACTCTCTAGCCTACAGTTATCTACCAATTACTACGATATTGCGGATATAGCTACTTTATGGAGCAATGATGATCCCTATTGTATATGAGCCATATCTGACCAAGGACAGTGCCTCAGCTGGACTTGCACATCTCTGCCAATATCAGGTTTGGTGACATGTGGCTTGTGAACACTCGCTAGCCTACAATTCTTTATCAATTAGTAAGATATTTTAGATATAGCTAGTATATAGACTAATAAAGATCCCTATTGTTTATGAACTATATCCGACTAAGGACAACGGCTCAGCTGGACTTGGAAATTTTCATATTTGTACCATTATCAAGTTTGCTTATCAGGTGGCTTGTGAACACTCTCTAGCCTACAATTCTTTACCAATTACTAAAATATTTCGGATATAGCTACTGTATGGAGCAGTGAAGATCCCTATTGTTAATGAGGCATATCGGACCAAGAAAAGTGGGCTCAGCTGGACTTGGAAAATTTTTATTTGTACCATTATCAAGTCTGCTTAACATGTGGCTTGTGAACACTCTCTAGCCTACAATTCTTTACCAATTACTAAGATATTTCGGATATAGCTACTGTATGGAGCAGTGAAGATCCCTATTGTATATGAGCCATATCCAACCCAGCTGGACTTTGAAATTTGCACATTTCTACCAATATCAGGTTTGGTGACATGTGGCTTGTGAACACTCGCTAGCCTACAATTCTTTACCAATTACTAAGATATTTCGGATATAGCTACTGTATGGAGCAGTGAAGATCCCTATTGTTAATGAGTCATATCAGACCAAGAACAGTGGGCTCAGCTGGACTTGGAAATTTTTTATTTGTACCATTATCAAGTTTGCTTAATATGTGGCTTGTGAACACTCTCTAGCCTACAATTCTTTACCAGTTACTAAGATATTTCGGATATACCTACTGTATGGAGCAGTTAAGATCCCTATTGTTAATGAGTCATATCGGACCAAGAACAGTGGCTCAGCTGGACTTTGAAATATCATCTTAAAGCACTGACACCCTTTTTTCCTTTTCGGTGCTAAGGATTGAAATGAGCGTGTAACCGGCCTCAAACCTACTATTTTCCCTGTTTCGAATGTTCCGGGTGGCTGAGGGCTATGCATCTCTGATGCCTATGTTTTAATGTATGATATATTTATGTTTAAAGGCGATTTGTTAAAAAAAGTGACGATTTTGACGTCACGACGGTCAAAAATGGGATGTTTTGGTGCTCAAACAGGGGTAACTTCAACTTATAAAAGCAACATCAAATTTCAAAACACGTATAAATGACGTATTATTTTATTATAGAACGCGGAATATCCTTTAAATTCGCATACTTTTTACGTCCCTGAAGTAATTTTTGATCACCAAGAATATTTGTCAAACATAATGAACAAATAGGAAAATTGACCGGAAGGGGGTGGTGTTGAAGTTTATTAAATGACTTTTTCAGGTTATGAGATATCGACAAGGTTTATTATTTGTTGTAAAGGCCTGTTAACGTAGTTTTTTTTAATATGTAATTAATTGACATTTAAAGTAGACATGCTTAAAAAAAGTGACGATTTTGACGTCACGACTGTCAAAAATCAGGTATATTGGTGCTTGAATAGGGGTAACTTCAGCTTATTAAACCAACATGAAATTTCAAAACACGCATGAATCACGCCTTTTTTTATTAAAGAACACGCATTAAAAGATTGTACACACAGATTTGCATGTGCATTACAAAATCCAATATTACAAACATTTTCATATAAATTTTAAAAAACATTTTTTTGGTTTTTTTTTTAGGTTTTTTTATATTTTGATTTTTTGTGGTTGTCCCGACACTGTAATTAGCTCACAGATATCCGAACGTTTCCAGGCTTGAAGTTAATATATAAGGGCTTGTCTTGGCAAGCCTAAAATACTTTCCCTTGATTTTCTTAGGGATTTTGACAATTTCTACAATGTCATTGTAGTTGACCTCCACTGAAATGTGATCTGTAGGCCAGTACAACAGTCGTTTTGCACTCCGTTTCATATAGGAAACGCCCAGTTTGAGTGTTTCTCTATTTACTTTTTCTATCTTCCCCACCATTGGCTGTTCACCAGCAATGACAATGGCGAAATCACCCTCTTTATATCCAGGAAGGAAGCAATCATTTGTTGGTGTATCCAGTGCCCCATTTTTGACTTGTTTAAAAAGTTTTTTCCGTGCACTGTGCCTACGAACCTTAGCAGCGGATTCTTGTCTTATTTTATCTAATTCTTCTTTTGTGGCCTCTTCACGTTTCTTTTTTTTTTTGTTGTAGACACTCTTTTGCAGTGTTTCTGAGCATATTCCGGGTCCGAGTCTAATTTTCTGTTCGTATAGTGTTGTTGACGGATAACTTGAGATATAGGCATGTTCTGCAGAGAAATTGTTTTAGGATTTCTATTGAAAGAAGGCGTTATTTAGTAACTCATTATCTGAAGTAATTTTTGATGACCAAGAATATTTGTCAAACATAATGAACAAATAGGAAAATTGACCGGAAGGGGGTGGTGTTGCAGTTTATTTAATGTCTTTTTCAGGTTATGAGATATCGACAAGGTTTATTATTTGTTGTGAAGGCCTGTTAACGTAATTTTATTTTATATGTTATTAATTGACATTTAAAGTAGACATGCTTAAAAAAGTGACGATTTTGACGTCACGACGGTCAAAAATCAGATATATTGGTGCTTGAATAGGGGTAACTTCAACTTATTAAAACAAGATGAAATTTCAAAACACGCATGAATCACGCTTTTGTAATTAAAGAACACGTATTAAAAGATTGTACACACTGATTTGCATGTGTATTACAAAATCCAATATTACAAACATTTTCGTATACATTTTGAAATTTTTTTTTGTTTTTCTTTTTAGGTTTTTTTTTATTTTGACTTTTTGTGGTTGTCCCGACACTGTACTTAGCTCACAGATATCCGAACGTTTCCAGGCTTGAAGTTAATATATAAGGGCTTGTCCTGGAAAGCCTAAAATACTTTCCCTTGATTTTCTTAGGGGTTTTGACAATTTCTACAATGTCATTGTAGTTGACCTCCCCTGAAATGTGATCTGTAGGCCAGTACAACAGTCGTTTTGCACTCCGTTTCATATAGGAAACGCCCAGTTTGACTGTTTCTCTATTTACTTTTTCTATCTTCCCCACCATTGGCTGTTTACCAGCAATGACAATGGCGAAATCACCCTCTTTATATCCAGGAAGGAAGCAATCATTTGTTGGTGTATCCAGTGCCCCATTTTTGACTTGTTTTAAAAGTTTTTTCCGTGCACTGTGCCTACGAACCTTAGCAGCGGATTCTTGTCTTATTTTATCTAATTCTTCTTTTGTGGCCTCTTCACGTTTCTTTTTTGTTGTTGTAGACACACTCTTTTGCAGTGTTTCTGAGCATATTCCGGGTCCGAGTCTAATTTTCTGTTCCTGCAGTGTTGTTGACGGATAACTTGAGATATAGGCATGTTCTGCAGAGAAATTGTTTTAGGATTTCTATTGAAAGAAGGCGTTATTTAGTAACTCATTATCTGAAGTAATTTTTGATGACCAAGAATATTTGTCAAACATAATGAATAAATAGGAAAATTGACCGGAAGGGGGTGGTGTTGCAGTTTATTTAATGTCTTTTTCAGGTTATGAGATATCGACAAGGTTTATTATTTGTTGTGAAGGCCTGTTAACGTAATTTTATTTAATATGTAATTAATTGACATTTAAAGTAGACATGCTTAAAAAAAGTGACGATTTTGACGTCACGACGGTCAAAAATCAGGTATATTTGTGCTTGAATAGGGGTAACTTCAACTTATTAAAACAAGATGAAATTTCAAAACACGCATGAATCACGCTTTTGTAATTAAAGAACACGTATTAAAAGATTGTACACACAGATTTGCATGTGTATTACAAAATCCAATATTACAAACATTTTCGTATACATTTTGAAATTTTTTTTTGTTTTTCTTTTTAGGTTTTTTTTTATTTTGACTTTTTGTGGTTGTCCCGACACTGTACTTAGCTCACAGATATCCGAACGTTTCCAGGCTTGAAGTTAATATATAAGGGCTTGTCCTGGCAAGCCTAAAATACTTTCCCTTGATTTTCTTAGGGGTTTTGACAATTTCTACAATGTCATTGTAGTTGACCTCCCCTGAAATGTGATCTGTAGGCCAGTACAACAGTCGTTTTGCACTCCGTTTCATATAGGAAACGCCCAGTTTGACTGTTTCTCTATTTACTTTTTCTATCTTCCCCACCATTGGCTGTTCACCAGCAATGACAATGGCGAAATCACCCTCTTTATATCTAGGAAGGAAGCAATCATTTGTTGGTGTATCCAGTGCCCCATTTTTGACTTGTTTTAAAAGTTTTTTCCGTGCACTGTGCCTACGAACCTTAGCAGCGGATTCTTGTCTTATTTTATCTAATTCTTCTTTTGTGGCCTCTTCACGTTTCTTTTTTTTTGTTGTTGTAGACACACTCTTTTGCAGTGTTTCTGAGCATATTCCGGGTCCGAGTCTAATTTTCTGTTCGTATAGTGTTGTTGACGGATAACTTGAGATATAGGCATGTTCTGCAGAGAAATGGTTTTAGGATTTCTATTGAAAGAAAGCGTTATTTATTAACTCATTATCTGAAGTAATTTTTGATGCCCAAGAATATTTGTCAAACATAGTGAACAAATAGGAAAATTGACCGGAAGGGGGTGGTGTTGCAGTTTATTTAATGACTTTTTCAGGTTATGAGATATCGACAAGGTTTATTATTTGTTGTGAAGGCCTGTTAACGTAATTTTATTTTATATGTAATTAATTGACATTTAAAGTAGACATGCTTAAAAAAGTGACGATTTTGACGTCACGACGGTCAAAAATCAGGTATATTGGTGCTTGAATAGGGGTAACTTCAACTCATTAAAACAAGATGAAATTTCAAAACACGCATGAATCACGCATGAAACACGTATTAAAAGATTGTACACACAGATTTGCAAGTGTATTACAATATCCAATATTACAAACATTTTCATATACATTTATATATTTTTTTTTGTTTTTTTAAATTTTTTTTTAATTTGATTTTTGAGGTTGTCCCGACACTGTAATTAGCTCACAGATATCCGAACGTTTCCAGGCTTGAATTAATATATAAGAGCTTGTATAGTCAAGCCGAAAATACTTTCCCTTGATTTTCTTAGGGTTTTTTTTTTGAGAATTTCTACAATGTCATTGTAGTTGACTTCCCCTGAAATGTGATCCGTAGGCCAGTACAACAGTCGTTTTGCACTCCGTTTCATATAGGAAACGCCCAGTTTGAGTGTTTCTCTATTTACTTTTTCTATCTTCCCCACCATTGGCTG
This sequence comes from Protula sp. h YS-2021, assembly GCA_949752745.1. Lineage (NCBI taxonomy): Eukaryota > Metazoa > Annelida > Polychaeta > Sabellida > Serpulidae > Protula > Protula sp. h YS-2021. The sequence continues at coordinate 55,912,893 of OX457028.1, forward strand.
TTCACCAGCAATGACAATGGCGAAATCACCCTCTTTATATCCAGGAAGGAAGCAATCATTTGTTGGTGTATCCAGTGCCCCATTTTTGACTTGTTTTAAAAGTTTTTTCCGTGCACTGTGCCTACGAACCTTAGCAGCGGATTCTTGTCTTATTTTATCTAATTCTTCTTTTGTGGCCTCTTCACGTTTCTTTTTTGTTGTTGTAGACACACTCTTTTGCAGTGTTTCTGAGCATATTCCGGGTCCGAGTCTAATTTTCTGTTCCTGCAGTGTTGTTGACGGATAACTTGAGATATAGGCATGTTCTGCAGAGAAATTGTTTTAGGATTTCTATTGAAAGAAAGCGTTATTTATTAACTCATTATCTGAAGTAATTTTTGATGCCCAAGAATATTTGTCAAACATAGTGAACAAATAGGAAAATTGACCGGAAGGGGGTGGTGTTGCAGTTTATTTAATGTCTTTTTCAGGTTATGAGATATCGACAAGGTTTATTATTTGTTGTGAAGGCCTGTTAACGTAATTTTATTTTATATGTAATTAATTGACATTTAAAGTAGACATGCTTAAAAAAGTGACGATTTTGACGTCACGACGGTCAAAAATCAGGTATATTGGTGCTTGAATAGGGGTAACTTCAACTCATTAAAACAAGATGAAATTTCAAAACACGCATGAATCACGCATGAAACACGTATTAAAAGATTGTACACACAGATTTGCAAGTGTATTACAATATCCAATATTACAAACATTTTCATATACATTTATATATTTTTTTTTTGTTTTTTAAATTTTTTTTTTAATTTGATTTTTGTGGTTGTCCCGACACTGTAATTAGCTCACAGATATCCGAACGTTTCCAGGCTTGAATTAATATATAAGAGCTTGTATAGTCAAGCCGAAAATACTTTCCCTTGATTTTCTTAGGGTTTTTTTTTGAGAATTTCTACAATGTCATTCTAGTTGACCTCCCCTGAAATGTGATCCGTAGGCCAGTACAACAGTCGTTTTGCACTCCGTTTCATATAGGAAACGCCCAGTTTGAGTGTTTCTCTATTTACTTTTTCTATCTTCCCCACCATTGGCTGTTCACCAGCAATGACAATGGCGAAATCACCCTCTTTATATCCAGGAAGGAAGCAATCATTTGTTGGTGTATCCAGTGCCCCATTTTTGACTTGTTTTAAAAGTTTTTTCCGTGCACTGTGCCTACGAACCTTAGCAGCGGATTCCTGTCTTATTTTATCTAATTCTTCTTTTGTGGCCTCTTCACGTTTCTTTTTTTGTTGTAGACACACACTTTTGCAGTGTTTCTGAGCATATTCCGGGTCCGAGTCTAATTTTCTGTTCCTGCAGTGTTGTTGACGGATAACTTGAGATATAGGCATGTTCTGCAGAGAAATTGTTTTAGGATTTCTATTGAAAGAAAGCGTTATTTATTAACTCATTATCTGAAGTAATTTTTGATGCCCAAGAATATTTGTCAAACATAATGAACAAATAGGAAAATTGACCGGAAGCGGGTGGTGTTGCAGTTTATTTAATGTCTTTTTCAGGTTATGAGATATCGACAAGGTTTATTTGTTGTGAAGGCCTGTTAACGTAGTTTTATTTAATATGTAATTAATTGACATTTAAAGTAGACATGCTTAAAAAAAGTGACGATTTTGACGTCACGACGGTCAAAAATCAGGTATATTGGTGGTTGAATAGGGGTAACTTCAACTTATTAAAACAACATGAAATTTCAAAACACGCATGAATCACGCTTTTTTAATTAAAGAACACGTATTAAAAGATTGTACACACAGATTTGCATGTGTATTACAAAATCCAATATTACAAACATTTTTGTATACATTTTGCATTTTTTTTTTGTTTTTCTTTTTAGGTTTTTTTTTCATTTTGACTTTTTGTGGTTGTCCGCGCAACAGTAATTAGCTCACAGATATCCGAACGTTTCCAGGCTTGAAGTTAATATATAAGGGCTTGTCTTGGCAAGCCTAAAATACTTTCCCTTGATTTTCTTAGGGGTTTTGACAATTTCTACAATGTCATTGCAGTTGACCTCCACTGAAATGTGATCTGTAGGCCAGTACAACAGTCGTTTTGCACTCTGTTTCATATAGGAAATGCCCAGTTTGAGTGTTTCTCTATTTGCTTTTTCTATCTTCCCCACCATTGGCTGTTCACCAGCAATGACAATGGCGAAATCACCCTCTTTATATCCAGGAAGGAAGCAATCATTTGTTGGTGTATCCAGTGCCCCATTTTTGGTTTGTTTTAAAAGTTCTTTCCGTGCACTGTACCTACGAACCTTAGCAGCGGATTCTTGCCTCATTTTATCTAATTCTTCTTTTGTGGCCTCTTCACGTTTCTATTTTTGTTGTAGACACACTCTTTTGCAGTGTTTCTGAGCATATTCCGGGTCCGAGTCTAATTTTCTGTTCGTATAGTGCTGTTGACGGATAACTTGAGATATAGGCATATTCTGCAGAGAAATGGTTTTCGGATTTCTATTGAAAGACAGCGTTATTTAGTAACTCATTATCTGAAGTAATTTTTGATGACCAAGAATATTTGTCAAACATAATGAACAAATAGGATAACTGATTGGAAGGGGGTGGTGTTGAAGTTTATTTAATGCCTTTTTCAGGTTATGAGATATCGACAAAGTTTATTATTTGTTGTAAAGGCCTGTTAACGTAGTTTTATTTAATATGTAATTAATTGACATTTAAAGTAGACATGCTTAAAAAAAGTGACGATTTTGACGTCACGACGGTCAAAAATCAGGTATATTGGTGCTTGAATAGGGGTAACTTCAACTTATTAAAACAACCTGAAATTTCAAAACACGCTTGAATCACGCTTTTTTAATTAAAGAACACGTATTAAAAGATTGTACACACAGATTTGCATGTGTATTACAAAATCCAATATTACAAACATTTTCGTATACATTTTGAAATTTTTTTTTGTTTTTTTTTTTAGGTTTTTTTATTTTTATTTTGACTTTTTGTGGTTGTTCCGACACTGTAATTAGCTCACAGATATCCTAACGTTTCCAGGCTTGAAGTTAATATATAAGAGCTTGTCTTGTCAAGCCGAAAATACTTTCCCTTGATTTTCTTAGGGGTTTTGACAATTTCTACAATGTCATTGTAGTTGACCTCCCCTGAAATGTGATCTGTAGGCCAGTACAACAGTCGTTTTGCACTCCGTTTCATGTAGGAAACGCCCAGTTTGAGTGTTTCTCTATTTACTTTTTCTATCTCCCCCACCATTGGCTGTTCACCAGCAATGACAATGGCGAAATCACCCTCTGTATATCCAGGAAACTTTCAAGTTTGCAATTTGCTCAACTTTGATTCCAGCATTATTAAGGTGGTTACGGATTCTGATGCCAAAGGGTACGATAACCCGTGGGCGTGTGCTTAAGATTTCTGAATGGTCTTTTTCGAACACTGCCTTATGGGTGGGGCTTTCTTTATTTGCGTATAGTTTAATTGCATATTGCATTGAAAGTTTGATTCGTTGGATATCTAATGGTTGTTCATTTGATTCAACCTGAAGGCTTTCCGCAGGTGACTTTCTGAAAGCGTTGAGGCAGAGGCGAAGGCCTTGGTTTTGTATTGGGTTCAGCATCTTTAAGTACGAAGGCCTTGCTGATCCGTAGACGATGCTACCATTATATTTATTCTAGATCTTATTAATGATCTATACAGTTTTAATTTAGTTCTGGTATCTGCTCCCCAGTCTTAGGCGGAGACGACTCGTAGCAGGTTGAGTGCCTTTTGACATTTCCTCTTCACGTCTTTTATGGGAGGATAAAATTTAGCTTCGAGTCCAAAATTAGACCAAGGAATTTGTTTTCCTTCACTGCTGGTATCTGACTGTTTGATAAGTATAAGTATAAGTATAAGATACACAAAAAGATTGTGGCAAGAAAGATGGAACAAACAAAGAAACAACAAGCTGTATCAAACAAAACCCGTAGTCGGAGAAAAGCCCCCGCCACTTAACAGTGTGCGAGACGAAATGGTTCACCATAGAGCCAGAATAGGACATACATATGTCACCCTCAAACATCTTCTAAGAGGCGAGCCGGCACCCGACTGTGTCGGGTGTCAGGAACCTTACACCGTTAAACATATCTTAATAGACTGTACCGATTTCCAAGACGCCCGCTCACGTCATTTCAGAGCTGACTCCTTGACGCAGCTGTTTGATGAAGTAGAACCTAGCAAACTTATACAATTTTTAAAAGAAATCAACCTGTATCAGTATTTCTAGCCTTTTTTTTTACCTTATGATTTTAGAATATACATGGTTTTAGTTTACCTTGATTTTAACTTGTAGCATTGTCTTCTAGTCACTGAATACTGACATGTTCTGACACAATGTAACCCGCTAAGGGTCGATCGTGTCGTTAAACAAACCATTTAACTAACTAACTAACTTGATAAGTATAAAATAGGGTCATCATGTGGCTTTCGCTTGTTGCAAAAGTGCATGCAGACTGTTTTCGTTTGCGATAACTTGAAGGCATTTTGGTCAGCCCATTTTTGAAGAGAGGTTATATTTTGCTGGAGGCGACGCTCGATCAGATTCATATTCTTGCCCCTGGTAGACATAGCAAAGTCATCTACAAAGAGTGCGCTGCCTATTCACTGTTTAGTTGCGCCTTTGATACTATTGATTTTGATTAGAAACAACAGAATTGATAGAGTACAGCCTTGAGGATAGCCCTCTTCTTGCTCAAGTTGCAAACTTGAAAGTTTCAAAATACCCAACATGGAAAATACAAAGGCCAAGCATAAAGAAAATTTTGACAAACTTTTCCAAAGACACAACAAATGCTGAAGAGTTCAAAGTTAGGTTTGCTGAGATAAAGGAAACCTACCCTCACCATCATTTCATATACACGGACGGATCTAAACTCGATAACCAAGGTGCTGCCTCAATAGTTACAAAATCAAATACCCTGAAAACAAGATTACCAAACGGCTCCTCCATCTTTTCCGCGGAGGTTCGGGCACTCCAACTAGCCATGGAAATCGTCAAGATTAGTAGGTACAAAAAGTTCCTTGTCTGTGTCGCTAAACTACAACATATCCGTGTCGTTAAAAAGATCAACCAATCAACTTTGCCGGATAAATTTTTGTAAAACTTGTATGAGATTATACTTATGTCAGCGCCAGTGTCGACCAAACCATTGACTGTTGTCCGACCAAACCTCAAAGGGCACATTTTTGCCCAATGTGGCTGGTTTGCAGAACTTATAGGGGCACACTTTACCTAATGTATTGTTCTGTCCCCGTTACCAGGAATGACACAGTATGACCTGCAACAGGTTGGCAGTGTCGTTAAACCAATCAAATAACTAACTAACTAACTGTTCTGTTCCCCTACATTAGGACGTTTTAGTTTTCCGAATTCTTTTGTGCTTGTTTGTTTTTCTATTTTAGACAGTTCTTCTTCATGTGCCCAACTTTTTTACAATAAAGACATTTAGGCTTGTTGTCTTCTGTTTATTAAGGTTTTTTATTTGTTGATTTAGTTTGTTTTTCGAGTGCACATATTCTTTCAAGCAAGTTTTGGTATTTTGTGTCTTTTGTGAAGTTATCTCAAGTTTCTAATTGGGTAATTTTTTTCTATAAGTTGTACCATTTCATCTTGTCTTACCTTGCTAACCGCATCTACCTCCATCGGCTCTTCTGTTCGGCGTCGTATCGAGAAGTGTCTGGACGCCTGTTGCTCTCTGGTGGCCTCTTGGACGGCAGCAGCATAATCGTTGGGACGATTACGTATGAGGCGCCGGGCGATTACGTCATCTACAACCCCATCAATCAGTGCACCGACCATAACATCTTGTTTTGAGATTTTGATTTAAATCTTGATTTGGGTAGGTCTCATGGGCCAGTGAGCATATGCGCTCACCAAATGCTTGAACGGATTCTCCTTTATGTTAGCGTATTCTCCTAAGCTTGTTTAACGCTATGTGACCGTCACCAACGTCAGAGTATTGTGCAGCTAATTCAACACGAATTTGTGTCCAATTAGCCCGTGGAAAATTTGGCGTGATCTGCCGCGGTACCCTTAAGCGTCTCGACACAGAACACCCGTTAGGCGGCGTCCTCGCCGCCCAGGGCAACAGAGATTCTTTCAACATCCTAGCTAGCCATGCAAATTGTCAAGATTAGCCGTTACAAAAAATTCATATTGTGCGTGGACTCCATGTCAGTGCTTGAGTCACTAGAAAACCTACTGGTATCCAACGCAATAATTTTGGACTTGATAGAAAAATACGACGAAGTGGTAAAAGCTGGCAAAGAGATAATGTTTTGTTGTTTACCGAGCCACGTTGGAATTCCGGGCAACGAGGCAGCGGACAAAAGCGCTGAAGAAGTGTTAAACCAAGATTGCCCAGATTTCCTTATACCGTCATCAGATTTTAAGTGCCATAGTTCTAGATATGTCAAAAATCTATGGCAACAACATTGGGATGAACAAGCCAACAATAAGCTATACCAAATTAACCCTGTGGTAGGGCGCAAATTGCCCTCCCTAAATGGCCTTCGCGAGGATATGATAATCCACAGATTAAGAATAGGACATTCTTACACTACTCACAAACACATCTTAAGAGGTGAACCATAACCCGAATGTATAAGTTGTCAGGAACGGTATACAGTGAAACACATCTTGATAGATTGTATAGACTTCAATCACATTCGTCCCTGTTATTATAGAGTTGACTGCATGAGAGAGCTCTTTGAAAAAGTAAATCTCGACAAGGTCCTAGAATTTTTAAAAGAGATTAACATGTACTCCTATGTGTAGATCATCAATAAGTCTAGTTTTTAGTAGATTTAAGATTTTATCTTATAATGACTTTTAATCAATAAAGTATAAATTCGACAAAGTTACCAGGAATGACACAATATGACCTGCAACAGGTTGGCGGTGTCGTCAAGCCAATCAAATAACTAACTAACATCCCAGTCACGGAATCGCCTACCCCCGTCGCCATTGAAATCGGTAATACGTTTCCCTAAGCGCCCTGCCCTAATTTACATCTTATGGTCTCTGAATGAGTGTTGGAGCTCCCCTAATGGTACGTTAGCTTCGGCCATATTTTCGATAAATTATTTCCAGGTAGATTTACGTCTTTCTAACTTAATGATAATTTACTTTTATGACTGTGGTTTAAACAACGCTAAAATTTGAATGCTTTTACAATAACCAGGTAAAAAAATCAGACTTACGTAAACCCCTTTTATGTATATTTGTTTTACTGTTCCTTTCCCAGTTATGATAATTCAGTTCCGGTTCCTCTGTTAAATAAGAGTCAGCTCCTCTATGAAATGAGATCCAGCTCCTCCTTAAAATGACAGTCAGCTCCGTGAAATAGCAATCAGCTCCGTGAAATGACAATCAGCTCCGTGATATGACAATCAGCTGCATGAAATGACAGTCAGCTCCGTGAAATGGCAATCAGCTCCGTGAATTTGCAATCAGCTCCGTGAAATGGCAGTCGGCTCCGTATCATGACAATCAGCTCCGTGAAATGGCAATCAACTCTGTATAATGGCGATCAGCTTCGTGAAATTGCAATCAGTTCAATAAGTGTCCTTTATTCAAAGGTGTCCACAATAGTCGGGTTGTCCTGACTTCTCATTTTTATATTGTTTTCTCGTTATGTATTTTTTCTTTTTATTATTATTTCCGTATTTTTCGCGTTGTGTGTTGAAGTCTCAAATAAAACGAGTTCTCTGAAGTTTTTGATTTTTCATCTATTTTCAAGTATGCATCCCATTGAAAAATAAAAAAGACAAAGTTATCTGGTCGTGAACCAAACAAGAACCAAGCGAGAACTGATCCGAACGAGAGCGAAAAGACAACTGAGGAGCTTCTGCATTATTTAGATATTTTAAAAGACACCCACAATTTTGCTGCATTGTTGTTTTTCTCCCACCCATAGCTTTACGACCAACCTTAACGAAAATTTAATAGTGCCGGACCGGTCAACCCCAGTAAACACAAAACAGCGAAAATCTAGGCAGATGTCTGGCTCCCAAAAATATACGCAACAAGGCCACACCATAACAGACCCCAGTTTTAACGTGGAAGATCACAAAACGCTATTAGCCCCATAAATGTACTTAATGCGTAGACCAAAAAATTGACAAGGCCAGGTTACAGGTGTTGCAGAAGCCCCTTTAAAAAAAGTTGGTGATTAATAAGGGAGGGATATGATATTTCTTCCTTTTCTTATTCCGAGCTTGATCCTCTTCCCTCATCCTATCTAATTCCGGAGTTGCTGTATCTATGATAGCTTTTCCTCTCTTCCTCTACTGCTTTTCTTTCTTTCAGGGGCCTATAGCAAAGAAAACCATTGATTTATAGGCCTGTTAAATCATAGCTCTAGTTTTATACAATAGCAATCGAATGTTATGGAATAAATTGTTTCATACATTGATCAACCATGATTAAGTAGGTTTGCCTACCATAGGGAAGCCAAACAAATTTTCTGGGCTGGTAAATCCCGTCTCAGTCTCTGGCAATTGCGCTGCCGATTCACCATGTGCTGTGCATTTTGGACTCGCCGGTTAATCGGGCATGTCCTGGATAGAAATAAACATAAATGTCATAAGTATGTCAGTCAAACTTGCTAAGTCCCCCGCAGGCGTGCAGTCACGGGATTTTAATACGACAGACACCCACTGAATAGGTCAATTGTGCTGAATTTTCAAAGTTTTCCCATTTTCCCAGGTTTAGCGAAAATCTCAAAATAACCTCTCGTTGCGCAGCTCCACTATATCGTCTTTGCATTTGCAACAGTTGAATCGGTTCAGTGGTTACGGTTAGACAGACCCAAACCTATAGTCCCCTGCTTCGGGGGCTTGGAACTATAAATACATTGAAAGACCTTGACGCACATTAAATCTAATAAGGCATGAGGAATGTTCGTATCATTTTAAAAATGGACAAATTTACCTGGATGGTTATGTTTTCCGTCTGAGAACTTTCGTTTGCAGAATCAGGCTGGACGTTAGAAGCGTGCGCGGTATCGGCGTTTGAGGTTGAGGGAGTCAAGGCTGTGGTGTTGTCAGGTTCAGCGACAGATGTTGAAGGAGCTGGACGATCTGTGACATTTGAAGGCATAAAAATATTCTTCAGTAAATACGCGCCTGTCAAACGGCCAAATCCCCGCCGCTTTAAACCCGCTCAGTATGTTCACAGGCGTAACGGCCTTGTTCCACGCCTCTCCAACTAATTGTGCAGTTTGATAAATTGTCATTGGGGTCCCTGGATTTTTCATCATCCAGCTGTTTGTCGCATTGTTGTAGAATGTTTTCATTGGTCCAAAAACTGCACGATCACAGGGTTGAGATTTATGGCTCGTGTGTGGAGGGAGTGTCACGATATGGATGCCATGATCTTTTGCATACTCCAGAACAGGAATGGAATAGAAATGTGGCTTTCATGATTATCCATTGTTATGAATATGGGATGGATTCTGCTATTCGTCCACCCAGATTCATTGGCAAAACCTATCGATCTTTCTGGTGCACCTGTAAGGAAAATGTCACGGAAGTTCTTTCTTGGGAAAATGAAAACAAGCGCTATTGACGACCCCGTTGCTGAAATGATAGCCCAAACAGTCACAAGTTCACCGCGCCCACGTGACCTTATTTGGCCGACTTGTTTAGCACCTTTTGTAGTGATAACTTTTGGAACCTTTTGCACTGTTGTAAATCCGCTTTCGTCTAAATTGTAAATTCCTATTTCCTCCAGTTTTGTTTTCTTTAATCACTTTTTTCACGAGGTCAAAAAATACCGCCACATTATGCTTATTAAATGAACTGGCTCGTGCCAATGACGTGGCTTCGGTATTTCCGATTACCGGTTCTGGATTTCCTTTTATAAATCCCGCAACCCAGTCTTTTCCAGCCATTTCGTTGGATACCCAGTTTTTAGGAATTTTCAATTATTTTTTTAGTGCTATCTGGTATGTTGTCTACTCTTTAATGGCGTCAATCCATGAAACAAGAGGAAGGTTTCCGCCAGGGATCCATCCTTTCCGTTCTTCTGTTCCTGATAAAAATAAATAGCATCAGACATAACATAAAACAGGGGATAGACAGCTCACTCTTTGTTGACGATTTCGCAATATCTTGCAGAGGCAAGAATATGAATCTAATACAGCGACGCTTACAGCAGAACATACACTAACTGCAAACATGGGCTACCAAAACGGTTTTAAGTTTTCACAAACTAATACAGTCTGCATGCATTTCTGCAATAAACGCAAACAACACGACGATCCCGTTCTATACATTTCTGGCATTCAAATACCTGTTGTTCAAGAAAACAAATTTCTGGGTTTACTTTTCGACTCCAAGCTAAGCTTTATCCCACACATCAAAGAACTCAAACGAAAATGCCAAAAAGCACTCAATCTCCTAAGAGTAATATCGGCCCATGACTGGGGCGCTGATCGGGATACAAAACTTATGCTTTACCGAGCCTTGATACGGTCTAGATTAGACTATGGCAGCATTGTCTATGGATCAGCAAGACCTTCATACCTAAAAATCCTAGACCCGATACAAAATCAAGGTTTACGACTGTGTCTAAACGCTTTTAGAACATCACCAGCAGAAAGCCTCCATGTGGAGGCAAATGAGCAGCCTCTTAACATTCGTCGAGTTAAACTCGCTATGCAGTACTCAACAAAGTTTTATGCAAATAAGAAGAATCCCACCTACAACTCAGTCTTTGGATCAGATTTTTATCGCTTCCATGAAAGACCTCCACTTGGAGCCAGGGTTCAGCCTCACCTTGATAACGCTGACATCACCATAGAGTCAATTGCAAAATACAGAGAACCAAAACTACCACAGTGGAAACTCACCAAACCTGTGGTACTAAAGAACCTTTCGGTCTATGCAAAGGAAACAACTAGCCCCTTTCTATTTCGATCAAGCTTTGCAGATCTCAAGCAAGAATTTAAAGACTACCATTTCGTCTACACGGACGGCTCAAAGCTCGACAACAAATCGACTGCTTCCGTTGTAACTGAAAATAACACCTTGAAAACAAATAACACTTCCAAATGGTTCCTCTATTTTTTTCAGCCGAAATTAAAGCTCTACATCTCGCTATCCAGATAGTGAAGATTAGTCGATACAAAAAGTTTATGTTATGCGTGGACTGCAATCAATTGAAAACCTACAAATATCAAACCCACTTATCCTTTACCTTCTGGAAAGGTATGACGAGGCCACCAAAGCTGACAAAGACGTAGTGTTTTGCTAGGTTCCAAGTCACGTGGGTATCCGAAGAAACGACATAGCCGACAAAGCTGCAAAAGAGGCTCTAAATGATAATTGTATCGATATGCTCATACCAGCCTCCGATTTTAAGTATCACATCACAAGATACACAAAAAGATTGTGGCAAGAAAGATGGAAAAAACAAAGAAACAACAAGCTGTATCAAACAAAGCCGTTAGTCGGACAAAAGCCCCCGCCACTTAACAGTGTGCGAGATGAAATGGTTTACCATAGAGCCAGAATAGGACATACATATGTCACCCACAAACATCTTTTAAGAGGCGAGCCGGCACCCGACTGTGTCGGGTGTCAGGAACCTTACACCGTTAAACATATCTTAATAGACTGTACCGATTTCCAAGACGTCCCCTCACGTCATTTCCGAGCTGACTCCTTGAGGCAGCTGTTTGATGAAGTAGAACCTAGCAAATTTATACAATTTTTAAAAGAAATCAACCTGTATCAGTATTTCTAGTCTTTTTTTACCTTATGATTTTAGAATATACATGGTTTTAGTTTACCTTGATTTTAACTTGTAGCATTGTCTTCTAGTCACTGAATACTGACATGTTCTGACACAATGTAACCCGCTAAGGGTCGGTCGTGTCGTTAAACAAACCATTTAACTAACTAACTAACCTGTGCGGGAAATCAAATGTCTAATTTGTGAGCTTGTGTAAGAGTTTCATCATCTAACTTTGCGCGAATAAAATTGGCAGCCTTGTCAACATTGGGCATTTTTTCAGGTTTTAGAACGTTTCATGACATTGGTCAGCATGTTACGAAGGTCTGCCTCCAAAAATGAAATCATCGGCTTGTCTGTTTGTGAAGATTTCAGAATTGGCTCAACTGACGCGCAACGGATAAGGATACTTCAATCTTTGCAATGCCATGTGGATCATTCACCCAGTTGTGAACAGTTTTGTACGATGTACATTTTGGCTTTGTGATTTTTTTTTCTTCAGCGGCCTTAACATACCTTTTTAAGGAAGAAAGAACTGCTAACGTACGTTCAACGACTTCGACGTTTTCCACCTATCGGTGTTTACAGAACTTCAGTGGGAACACCCGCGACCCTGTAACAGTCTCGTAGTCCTCTTGTCTAGCAGGTAGGTCATTGAACAGGTAGAACCCGTGTATGAGCTGATCAAAAGTGAGTGCTCCCAATCAGCAGTGTGCATAAAGCTCACCACCACCAAAGAGGAATGGTGCAGTGGCGGCCGCATGCCGCACCCCCTCCCCACCAACACCTCAACAAAGAACAAGTCCTCCATCTAACTTACCCAAGGAGGTAAAGGGCAACCTTAAAGAGAGAGCAAAACAAGCCAAGGAGAGATTGCTCTCCTCTTTAACCACCGAGGTAGAGAATAGGTTCTCTCCACTAATGGAAGAAGACGATAGCATACACCGTCAGAACCCCTCTCCTCCAAAACAACAAAGGAAAGTGGCCATAAAACGAAGCAAATTTCAAGAGTTAGTGTCGGAATACAAAGACCCCTAGGCATAATTAAATAAGACTATATGGCAATAATTCAGTGGAATATACGAAGTTTTTGGACCAATCATCACGAAATTTTAACAATCATATCCCAAAGTGACCCAGCAATAATTTGCCTACAAGAAACCTTCTCTAAAACCAATAACCAACCAACGCTGAAGGGATATATCCCTACAACAAAGAACACGTTAGCAACAAAGCCTCCGGAGGAATTGCAACGTTTGTTCGAAACGATATACCCCAAAGTGAAATAAATCTAAAAACCACCCTATAGGCCCAGGCTGTCAGGGCTATCTTGAACAAAACAATCACTGTGTGCAACATCTACGTGCCACCACCTTCAAAACCACAACCGCACGAATTTTCAGATCTCATAAACCAATTGCCAAAACCCATAGTATTGGTCGGTGATTTCAACGCCCATAGTACAATGTGGGGCAACCATACAACGGACCAAAAAGGAAAGATCATAGAAAACTTACTACACCATCACTACCTGTCTTTACTCAATGACAAAACACCGACATATTTTCATATGGGCACTGGTTCGAAAACCTCTGTCGACCTCTGCATAGCCTCTGCTAACTTGTACCTGGATTTTAGCTGGAAAGTTATAGACGACCTACATGGTAAGCGATCATTTTCCAATTTTAATTAAACAAACCGTTCCACAACGACAAGAAAGAGCAGACAAGTGGACTTTTAACAAAGTAGATTGGCTACAATTCCAAGAAGTTTGCCATCAGTCAATTACACGAGAACACCTTGAAAGTGATAATGATCGTATTCTACTATTCAGCCTCGGTGGCCTAGTGGTTAGAGTGTCCGCCTCGAGACTGGAAGATCGTGGGTTCAAACCCCGGTCGGGTCATACTTGAGACTTTAAAATTGGGACTCCTCCTCGCTACCCTGTGAGGCACTCCACATGTAAGGGTTAGAAGGAGGGCTGGAATGCCCCATTTCAGTATAATGTGGCAGGGGGATCCCGATATGACCATAGCAGTTGAAATGGATCTAAAGAACAATACAATACAATACAATGCTTTTATTGTATAGATATGCTTTAAGATTGTACACTACTTTAATATCCAACGCACATTTTTAATCTTTTATCTGTTAAAAGAAATCAACGTGTATCAGTATTTCTAGTCGCTGTTTAATTTTATGATTTTAGAATATACAAGGTTTTGACTTACCTCTATTTTAACTTGTAATATTGTCTTCTGGTCACTGATTATTGACATGTTTTGACACAATGTAACCCGCTAAGGGTCGGTCGTGTCGTTAAACAAATCATATAACTAACTAATTTCTGAAAGAAGTACACTTGTACAGTAGATTATCGGGTGCCTTTGTCCCCAAAAGGGAGACCAATTGTTTTTGACCTATTTCGATTTTCAAGTTTTCCATCCCTAGAATATATTTGGCAAATATGTTGCATGCAAACACGATGGCTCCTGCTTCTTTTTCAGTAATGCTGTAGCGTTGTTCCTCCCCAATAAGTGACTTCGAAGCGAAATACACCGGTCTGTATTCTTCGGTTTCAGAAGTGCTCTGCAATACAATAACTCCGTTTCAATTTTGGAACGTATCGCTTGTAATCTTAGTGTTGTAGGAAGCATGATACTTTTCTAGTACTCGGGGGGGGGGGGGGGAGGGGGGAGCATATTTCATGTTTGACAGCACCGAACGTACGTTCCTGTTCCGGTCCCCAACTGTTTTTGTACTAAGTAAAAGTCGTAGAGGTACAGCTAAATCCGCCAGCTTGTTTGAGAACTTCTCCAACTGATTCATCATAGCCATGAAACGACGTAAATTTTAATTATATTTTAATAGACTGTACCGATATCCAAGACACCCGCTGTCGTCATTTCAGAGTTGACTCTTTGATGAAGTAGAACTTAGCAAAATTATACAATGTCGAACACGATGATTCTAGGCCTAATAGAACGATATGAAAGAGCAGTCAAACAAGGCAAAACCCTAGTGTTTTGCTGGGTGCCAAGCCACGTCGGCATACCGGGTAATGAAGCTGCGGACCAGGCAGCAAAAGAGGCGCTAAACTACAACATATCCGACCTTCTCATACCATACTCCGATTTTAAACCCCATATTTCAAGTTATGTAAAAAACCTTTGGCAAGAAAAATGGAACGAGCAAAGAAATAACAAACTCTTTCAAATCCAACCAACAGTTGGAGAAAAACACCTAGCTCTTGGCAGTATTCGCGACACAACGGTTATGCATAGAGTTCGAATCGGGCATACATACATCACCCACGGATATCTTCTGAGAGGCGATGTGCCTCCACAGTGTATTGGTTGTCAAGAACGTTTGACCGCAAAACATATTCTACTCAATTGCGTAGATTTTCAGAACATTCGTTCACGCTACTACAGTGTGAATTCCATGAAAGACCTTTTTACAAAGGTAGCACCAAGCAAAATTATTTCTTTTCTGAAAGAAATACACATGTACAGTAAGTTTTAAACTGAATTTAGTTGATTTTAGATTTATACACTACTTGTTTTGTCTATTTTAATCGATTTTAGTTTCAACTGACTCTTCGTATAGCAACAGAACTGACACAATATGATCCTAACGGGTTGCTAGTGTCGTTAAACCAATCAATCAATCAATCAATCAAACAATGAAATATTCCAAGTACGTTTAGCAGTCAGTTAGTTGATCTAACTCCTAATAACGGTTGCTGACACAATATGACCCGCTAAGGGTAGGCCGTGTCGTTAATCAAATCATCTAACTAAGTAACTAACGATTATTTTACACCAACTAGAATTTTATCTTATTAACGGAGTATCTTTGGCTATTTTCATATAATCAGCTTTGCTAACAAGCGTAATATCCGCCCCCGAGTCAATTTTAAATGTGATAGGAGTGTTGTTGATTTCGAGTTCAATATTCCACTCATTATCTTCATTCAGCCCGGCGACACAGACGGTGCCTAAAAACACTTCGTCTTCCGATGCATGTTGTACATCAACTTGTTTTCCACTTGATTTTTGCTTAGTTTTACACTTTTTCGACCAATGTCCAGTCATACCACATTTACCACGGGTTGATCCGCAACGATAACACTCTTTATTTTTCTTGTTTGATTTGTTCGCATTGCCATTATTATCCTTTGCGCTAGCGCCATTTTGTTTTGTCCCCTTGGATTTTACAACACAGGCACGTACTGGACATAAATCCTTTAAAACTTGCAATTGTTTTTCTATCATTTGCTTAGAGCGTACTTTGGTCAATGCTGTTTCTCATATTAGTTTGTCGTCCAACTGAAGTGACTAAGTTTCTTGTCCCGAATCCAGGTCGTAGAGAACCATTGAATGGACTCGTGTTCTTGCAGATATCTTCGGTTGAGTCGTACTCGTTCGAAAATAACGTTATGGCGGATGATAAAATGACCGTTTAACTTCAGAGATGCGTAGGTTTTGGCTTCCTTTTCGGTAAGATTGAACGTAAGAAAATATCCCCAGATTACGCCCCCATTTCGTAAATGAGTGTGTTCATTTTTATCTTCTTATCCGTTATATTTGTGACAGAAAGATATCTATCAAATGTTTTTATCCACTGAGTCCATTCCTCCGGTTTTTTAGAGTCAAACTTTTCCGGCGGGCTAATAGCAGCTTGGGTTGCCATTATTAATAAGATTTATTAATAATTATCACTTACGCTGCCACCACGAAATATTATCCGAAATAAAAGATTGTCAGTTTCTATCTGCGTGTTCATTACGATGTGTATTTCTTCACCCGGTGCTTGCTTCTGTTGGAACCATAGAACTTGCATCCCGATAAAGCTCAGACACCGAGTATGTGCTTCAAATAACCCTTCCCATGTCACAAATGTGCGCCGTATCAATCCCACTGGCATCTCTCTCACCCTTCTCTTTCGAAGAACAGTTTTTCCTATAGCTGCTACATTCCTCACTATTCAACTAGTGTACTAACCTTTACTACTGAAATACTTACAACTTATGCTTACAGCTTATTACAAATAAGCCTTCGAACTACTTTTCACCCTCATGACTTGTATTGATTCTGTGTCGGTACCACAGGGATTTGAAAATTTTCTTAATGTCGAACGTCTTAATCCTGGAACTTATAGAAAAACACGACGAGGCCATCAAGGCTGATAAAGAAGTAATTTTCTGTGGCTTTCAAGTCATGTAGGAATTCAAAGAAACGATATAGGTGATAGAGCGGCCTAGGAGGCGCTAAGCGAGAACGGGTCTGATTTCCTTATCCCATACCCAAGCTTTAAATACCGCGTCCCGGGCATGACGTTAAACTGCCTCACTTGGGTCCGACCCTTTATTTTTAAAGGAGCCCCTTGACCCTTGACCCTTTTGTAAAGCTACATTGCCAACCACAGTAAAAATGGGCTACCTAAACCTGCGGACCACCACCTATATACCCAACCCCATGCGGTGTTTTCACTGCCAGAGATTTGGCCACACTAAAATTAAATGTAGAGCCAATCAACCAAGGTGCGCCAAGTGTGGAGAGGAAGGACACATCCACGACACCTGTACCGCTGCCACCACAAAGTGCACAAATTGCGAAGGAAACCACGCGGTGTCCTCTAGAGACTGCCCGCGCTGGAAGCTGGAAAAAAAGGTGCAAGAAATTAAATACCAACAGTCGGTCACATACCAGCAAGCCCGAAAACTGGCAACGCAATCCTTATCTGGGACTAAAAGCTACGCCAACGCGGTCAAACCGACATCACGGGACACAGCTTGCCAGACCGAGGTGACATGGTTGACAGTCCAGAAAACCTGCAACATACCACCACAAAGCACCAAAGTGACAAAATTGAGCGAACCGCGTACTACAGCTACTGGCTCTCAAACGCAAGGTGGTGCAAGACCAAAAGCGACTACTCCAAATCAGCAGTGTGCAAAAAGCTCACCACCATCAAAGAGGAATGGTGCAGTGGCTGCCGCACGCCCCACCCCCTCCCCACCAACACCGCAACAAAGAACAAGTCCGCCATCTAATTTACCCAAGGAGGTAAAGGCCAACCTTAAAGAGAGAGCCAAACAAGCCAAGGAAAGATTGCGCTCCTCTTTAACTAGCGAGGTAGAGAATAGGTTCTCTCCACTAATGGAAGAAGACGATAACATACACCGTCAGAACCCCTCTCCTCCAAAACAACAAAGGAAAGTGGCCATAAAAAGAACCAAATTTCAAGACCTAGTGTCGGAATACAAAGACCCCTAGGCATAAATAAATAAGACCATATGGCAATAATTCAGTGGAATATACGAGGTTTTTGGACCAACCATCACGAAATTTTAACACTCATATCCCAAAGTGACCCAGCAATAATTTGCCTACAAGAAACCTTCTCTAAAACCAACAACCAACCAACGCTGAAGGGATATATACCCTACATCAAAGACCACGTTAGCAACAAAGCCTCCGGAGGAATTGCAACGTTTGTTCGAAACGATATACCCCAAAGTGAAATAAATCTAAATACCACCCTACAGGCCCAGGCTGTCAGGGCTACCTTGAACAAAACAATCACTGTGTGCAACATCTACGTGCCACCACCTTCAAAACCACAACCACACGAATTTTCAGACCTCATAAACCAACTTCCAAAACCCATACTATGGGTCGGTGATTTCAACGCCCATAGTACAATGTGGGGCAACCATACAACAGACCAAAAAGGAAAGGTCATAGAAAACCTAGTACACCATCACAATCTGTCTTTACTCAATGACAAAACACCGACATATTTTCATATGGGCACTGGTTCAAAAACCTCTATCGACCTCTGTATAGCCTCTGCTAACTTGTACCTGGATTTTAGCTGGAAAGTTATAGACGATCTACATGGAAGCGATCATTTTCCAATTTTAATTAAACAAAGCATTCCACAACTACAAGAAAGAGTAGACAAATGGAATTTTAACAAAGCAGATTGGCTACAATTCCAAGAATTTTGCCATCAGTCAATTACACGAGAACACCTTGAAAGTGATAATGACCCTATTCTACTATTCACCGCTTTGATACAATCAATAATGGAAAAGACTATCCCGAAAATATCCGGATCCCGCACAAGATCACACAAAATCTGGTTCAACGATGAATGCAAACGGTCAATAGCTGTTCGAAAACAAGCACTTAAACAGTTCATCAATCATCCGGACACCATTAGAAGAATGGAATATAAAAGACTCAATGCCATCGCTCGCAAGACTGTAAAACAAAGTAAGAAACGCTCATGGGAGGAGTTTGTTTCCAAGTTAAACGGGAAAACTTCATTAAAGAAAACGTGGGACATGGTTAGGAAGATATCCGGCAAAGGCTCTCTAGGCCCTGTGAGCCATTTACAAACTAACAATACCACTGTAACGGGAAGAAGGGAAATATCTGACGTCCTGGGAGAAACATTTGAACACAACTCATCCTCTAAACACTATAACGAAGACTTTAGACGATATAAGGCACATAAAGAACGAAACAACATAAACTTTTACTCAGACAATAGTGAATCCTACAACTGCGATTTCTCACTGAATGAACTCCGACAGGCTTTAAACAAATCTCACAATTCCGCTGCTGGCTCAGATGACATACACTACCAAACCCTTAAACACTTGCCAAATGAAACCTTGGAAATACTATTGGGTCTATTTAACCAAGCCTGGAAATCTGGCAACTTTCCAGAAATATGGAGAGAAGCTATTATTATACCAGTACCAAAACCAAACAAAGACCCCACAAGCCCACAAAATTACAGACCAATCTCCTTAACAAGTTCACTGTGTAAAACATTTGAACGCATGATAGCTGACAGACTCACCTGGTATCTAGAAAGCAATAATTTGTTTGCCGATATACAGAGCGGTTTTAGAAAACAAAGAAATACCCTGGATCACCTTGTAAGACTAGAAACGTTTATAAGAGAAGCCTTTATCAATAACGAACATGTCGTTTCGGTTTTCTTTGACTTGGAAAAGGCCTATGACACAGCATGGAAACATGGAGTACTACAAGACCTCTTTGACTTGGGGCTGCGAGGCCGCCTACCTGAATTTATTAAAGCCTTTCTAGAAGACCGACGTTTTCGGGTCCGCCTTGGGACAGTGTTCTCAGACTACTTCGAACAAG
Source organism: Protula sp. h YS-2021 (assembly GCA_949752745.1). Taxonomy (NCBI): domain Eukaryota; kingdom Metazoa; phylum Annelida; class Polychaeta; order Sabellida; family Serpulidae; genus Protula; species Protula sp. h YS-2021. The sequence continues at coordinate 55,932,893 of OX457028.1, forward strand.
AGGAAGGTTTTCCTCAGGGATCCATCCTTTCCGTTCTTCTCTTCCTGATAAAAATAAATAGCATCCGACATAACATAAAACAGGGGATAGACAGCTCACTCTTTGTAGACGACTTCGCAATATCTTGCAGAGGCAAGAATATGAATCTAATACAGCGACGCTTACAGCAGAACATACACTCACTGCAAACATAGGCCAACCAAAACGGTTTTAAATTTTCTCAAACTAAAACAGTCTGCATGCATTTCTGCAATAAACGCAAACAACACGACGACCCCGTTCTATACATTTCTGGCATTCAAATACCTGTTGTTAAAGAAAACAAATTTCTGGGTTTACTTTTCGACTCCAAGCTAAGCTTTATCCCACACATCAAAGAACTGAAACGAAAATGTCAAAAAGCACTCAATCTCCTAAGAGTAATATCGGCCCATGACTGGGGCGCTGATCGGGATACAAAACTTATGCTTTACCGAGCCTTGATACGGTCTAGATTAGACTATGGCAGCATTGTCTATGGATCAGCAAGACCTTCATACCTAAAAATCCTAGACCCGATACAAAATCAAGGTTTACGACTGTGTCTAAACGCTTTTAGAACATCACTAGCAGAAAGCCTCCATGTGGAGGCAAATGAGCAGCCTCTTAACATTCGTCGAGTCAAACTCGCTATGCAGTACTCAACAAAGCTTTATGCAAACAAGAAGAATCCCACCTACAACTCAGTCTTTGGATCAGATTTTTCTCGCTTCCATGAAAGAGGTCCTACCGTAATACCTCCATTTGGAGCCAGGGTTCAGCCTCACCTTGATAACGCTGACATCACCATAGAGTCAATCGCAAAATACAGAGTACCAAAACTACCACAATGGAAACTCACCAAACCTGTGGTACTAAAGAACCTTTCGGTCTATGCAAAGGAAACAACTAGCCCCTTTCTATTTCGATCAAACTTTGCAGAGCTCAAGGAAGAATTTAACGACTACCATTTCGTCTACACGGACGGCTCAAAGCTCGACAACAAATCGGCTGCTTCCGTTGTAACTGAAAATAACACCTTGAAAACAAGACTTCCAAATGGTTCCTCTATTTTCTCGGCCGAAATTAAAGCTCTACATCTCGCTATCCAGCTAGTGAAAATTAGCCGATACAAAAAGTTTATGTTATGCGTGGACTCTATGTCCGTACTGCAATCAATTGAAAACCTACAAATATCAAACCCACTTATCCTTGACCTTCTGGAAAGGTATGACGAGGCCACCAAAGCTGGCAAAGACATAGTTTTTTGCTGGGTTCCAAGTCACGTGGGTATCCGAGGAAACGAGATAGCCGACAAAGCTGCAAAAGAGGCTCTAAATGATAATTGTATCGATATGCTCATACCAGCCTCCGATTTTAAATATCAAATCACAAGATACACAAAAAGATTGTGGCAAGAAAGATGGAACAAACAAAGAAACAACAAGCTGTATCAAACAAAGCCGGTAGTCGGACAAAAGCCCCCGCCACTTAACAGTGTGCGAGATGAAATGGTTTACCATAGAGCCAGAATAGGACATACATATGTCACCCACAAACATCTTTTAAGAGGCGAGCCGGCACCCGACTGTGTCGGGTGTCAGGAACCTTACACCGTTAAACATATCTTAATAGACTGTACCGATTTCCAAGACGCCCGCTCACGTCATTTCAGAGCTGACTCCTTGAAGCAGCTGTTTGATGAAGTAGAACCTAGCAAACTTATACAATTTTTAAAAGAAATCAACCTCTACCAGTATTTCTAGCCTTCTTTTTACCTTATGATTTTAGAATATACATGGTTTTAGTTTATCTTGATTTTAACTTGTAGCGTTGTCTTCTAGTCACTGAATACCGACATGTTCTGACACAATGTAACCCGCTAAGGGTCGATCGTGTCGTTAAACAAACCATTTAACTAACTAACTAACTTACATTCCGGAGGTCATCGTTGCCATCAGACGTCAGAGTTGGCTACCTGAAATTAGGCATTAAGCCATATATTCCCAACCCTGTGCGATGCTACAACTGTCAGCGGTATGGACATGGCAGCAGCAAGTGTAAAAGATCGGAAATGACATGACTTGAAATCATGTACCGGTGACACCAAATGCATTAACTGCAAGGGAAACCACCCAGCATCCGCAAAGGATTGTCCAATGTGGCTTTGGGTCCGAACCTTTATTTTTAAGGGAGCCCCTTGACCCAAAGGGAGGCCGGAGTTGATATTCCGACCCCCCCTCGGGGTACCAGTCTTACTGGGTATATCTCAGTTCTACTGGTATCTCGCCCCCCTCCCAACCATACCCTCCCACCATTTCATCATCTCACCATCATTTCCATTTTCATAGGTACTATAAAACCTTCCCAAAAACACACATACCAAAAAAAAAAAAAAAAAAAAAAAAAAAAAAAAAAAAATTAACAACAATGTCTTTCCACCTAATAATATCCCTTTTTTGATAAATATGATGTCGTTAATCGCAATAAAGAAATCTTTCCTTACCTAATTGTTTCACATTCAATCCATTTTTTGTATTATCATCTGGGGTCTACTTAATTGTAGTACTCCAGATACGGTATTAGCTCTGTCACACCCTTGGCAACGACTACTAGCAGCCAACAAAAACCTGCGTTACACCGTTCCCACGCAAACCGCATAAAAGCGTGGCAACCTGTTGTGCGTCCACCAAGATACCTCACAGTAGCTGGTGATAGTACCAGTCATAAGGGCGCACTCTGCCGTGGGTTGCATCCCTTAGTGGAAGGAGAGCGGTTACCTGGGTATTGAGGCTTCTTGTCCCTTAGGCAGGCTTTCCAAATACATATTCTGCTAAGGGACTTGTTTGCCAATACATGCCTTTGGTCCTTCTCTTCGGCCCAAGAAGGGTGGTCGTGAACTGGCCCGTCACGATCAATAACGGCTGGTCGTCTAGTTTAACCACACTGCGGCTGTAGGGTCAATCGAGGCATGACTGGCTGTGGACGTCGCCGTCATGTAGTAGAGTATTCCAGGTGTCCTAGCCCCGAGCGGGCTAACCCCGCTGCCAAAAGGTTGGTCAGAGTAGGGCCAGGGGCCGGCAGACCTGGAAGAAATCTATTTAAATTTTTATGGAGACAAATAAAGAAGAATCGAATAAACAAGGTGCAACGAGGACACCAGCAAAACGAGCTCATATCGAAATAGAGTCACCGCCGACACCCTTCCCGGAATACGTTATCATAACGCCAAGAGACGGACGCCTTAAGCTCTCTCCATTCGCAGTCGAAAAGGGGCTTAACGGTATTGTCGGCACGCGGTTCACGGTAAAGCGACTTCGATCGGGTGACCTATTAATTCATATATATGAACGACGACACAGCAAAGCCCTGCTTGAACTCACGACGTTCGTGAATGTCCCCGTAAAGTGCACACCAGACCGTACATTGAATACTTCAAAAGGAGTAGTCGCCCACCCTGACCTCAAATTCTGCTCCATAGACGAACTCGTCAGAGAACTGAAACCACAGGGTGTTATAGAAGCCCGATTTCTCGGCCAAAAGGGCACTGTTGTCCTTACCTTTTGTAAAGCTACATTGCCAACCACAGTAAAAATGGGCTACCTAAACCTGCGGACCACCACCTATATACCCAACCCCATGCGGTGTTTTCACTGCCAGAGATTTGGCCACACTAAAATTAAATGTAGAGCCAATCAACCAAGGTGCGCCAAGTGTGGAGAGGAAGGACACATCCACGACACCTGTACCGCTGCCACCACAAAGTGCACAAATTGCGAAGGAAACCACGCGGCGTCCTCTAGAGACTGCCCGCGCTGGAAGCTGGAAAAAAAGGTGCAAGAAATTAAATATCAACAGTCGGTCACATACCAGCAAGCCCGAAAACTGGCAACGCAACCCTTACCTGGGACTAAAAGCTACGCCAACGCGGTCAAACCGACATCACGGGACACAGCTTGCCAGACCGAGGTGACATGGTTGACAGTCCAGAAAACCTGCAACATACCACCACAAAGCACCAAGGTGACAAAAGTGAGCGAACCGCGTACTACAGCTACTGGCTCTCAAACGCAAGGTGGTGCAAGACCAAAAGCGACTACTCCAAATCAGCAGTGTGCAAAAAGCTCACCACCATCAAAGAGGAATGATGCAGTGGCGGCCGCACGCCCCACCCCCTCCCCACCAACACCGCAACAAAGAACAAGTCCTCCATCTAATTTACCCAAGGAGGTAAAGGCCAACCTTAAAGAGAGAGCCAAACAAGCCAAGGAAAGATTGCGCTCCTCTTTAACCAGCGAGGTAGAGAATAGGTTCTCTCCACTAATGGAAGAAGACGATAACATACACCGTCAGAACCCCTCTCCTCCAAAACAACAAAGGAAAGTGGCCATAAAAAGAACCAAATTTCAAGACCTAGTGTCGGAATACAAAGACCCCTAGGCATAAATAAATAAGACCATATGGCAATAATTCAGTGGAATATACGAGGTTTTTGGACCAACCATCACGAAATTTTAACACTCATATCCCAAAGTGACCCAGCAATAATTTGCCTACAAGAAACCTTCTCTAAAACCAACAACCAACCAACGCTGAAGGGATATATACCCTACATCAAAGACCACGTTAGCAACAAAGCCTCCGGAGGAATTGCAACGTTTGTTCGAAACGATATACCCCAAAGTGAAATAAATCTAAATACCACCCTACAGGCCCAGGCTGTCAGGGCTACCTTTAACAAAACAATCACTGTGTGCAACATCTACGTGCCACCACCTTCAAAACCACAACTACACGAATTTTCAGACCTCATAAACCAACTGCCAAAACCCATACTATGGGTCGGTGATTTCAACGCCCATAGTACAATGTGGGGCAACCATACAACAGACCAAAAAGGAAAGGTCATAGAAAACCTACTACACCATCACAATCTGTCTTTACTCAATGACAAAACACCGACATATTTTCATATGGGCACTGGTTCAAAAACCTCTATCGACCTCTGTATAGCCTCTGCTAACTTGTACCTGGATTTTAGCTGGAAAGTTATAGACGATCTACATGGAAGCGATCATTTTCCAATTTTAATTAAACAAAGCATTCCACAACTACAAGAAAGAGTAGACAAGTGGAATTTTAACAAAGCAGATTGGCTACAATTCCAAGAATTATGCCACCAGTCAATTACACGAGAACACCTTGAAAGTGATAATGACCCTATTCTACTATTCACCGCTTTGATACAATCAATAATGGAAGAGACTATCCCGAAAATATCCGGATCTCGCACAAGATCACACAAAATCTGGTTCAACGATGAATGCAAACGGTCAATAGCTGTTCGAAAACAAGCACTAAAACAGTTCATCAATCATCCGGACACCATTAGAAGAATGGAATATAAAAGACTCAATGCCATCGCTCGTAAGACTGTAAAACAAAGTAAGAAACGCTCATGGGAGGAGTTTGTTTCCAAGTTAAACGGGAAAACTTCATTAAAGAAAACGTGGGACATGGTTAGGAAGATATCCGGCAAAGGCTCTCTAGGCCCTGTGAGCCATTTACAAACTAACAATACCACTGTAACGGGAAGAAGGGAAATATCTGACGTCCTGGGAGAAACATTTGAACACAACTCATCCTCTAAACACTATAACGAAGACTTTAGACGATATAAGGCACATAAAGAACGAAACAACATAAACTTTTACTCAGACAATAGTGAATCCTACAACTGCGATTTCTCACTGAATGAACTCCGACAGGCTTTAAACAAATCCCACAATTCCGCTGCTGGCTCAGATGACATACACTACCAAACCCTTAAACACTTGCCAAATGAAACCTTGGAAATACTATTGGGCCTATTTAACCAAGCCTGGAAATCTGGCAACTTTCCAGAAATATGGAGAGAAGCTATTATTATACCAGTACCAAAACCAAACAAAGACCCCACAAGCCCACAAAATTACAGACCAATCTCCTTAACAAGTTCACTGTGTAAAACATTTGAACGCATGATAGCTGACAGACTCACCTGGTATCTAGAAAGCAATAATTTGTTTGCCGATATACAGAGCGGTTTTAGAAAACAAAGAAATACCCTGGATCACCTTGTAAGACTAGAAACGTTTATAAGAGAAGCCTTTATCAATAACGAACATGTCGTTTCGGTTTTCTTTGACTTGGAAAAGGCCTATGACACAGCATGGAAACATGGAGTACTACAAGACCTCTTTGACTTGGGGCTGCGAGGCCGCCTACCTGAATTTATTAAAGCCTTTCTAGAAGACCGACGTTTTCGGGTCCGCCTTGGGGCCGTGTTCTCAGACTACTTCGAACAAGAGGAAGGCTTCCCCCAGGGATCCATCCTTTCCGTTCTTCTGTTCCTGATAAAAATAAATAGCATCCGACATAACATAAAACAGGGGATAGACAGCTCACTCTTTGTTGACGATTTCGCAATATCTTGCAGAGGCAAGAACATGAATCTAATACAGCGACGCTTACAGCAGAACATACGCTCACTTCAAACATGGGCTAACCAAAACGGTCTTAAATTTTCACAAACTAAAACAGTCTGCATGCACTTCTGCAATAAACGCAAACAACACGACGATCCCGTTCTATACATTTCTGGCATTCAAATACCTGTTGTTAAAGAAAACAAATTTCTGGGTTTACTGTTCGACTCCAAGCTAAGCTTTATCCCACACATCAAAGAACTCAAACCAAAATGCCAAAAAGCACTCAATCTCCTAAGAGTAATATCGGCCCATGATTGGGGCGCTGATCGGGATACAAAGCTTATGCTTTACCGAGCCTTGATACGGTCTAGATTAGACTATGGCAGCATTGTCTATGGATCAGCAAGACCTTCATACCTAAAAATGCTAGACCCGATACAAAACCAAGGTTTACGACTGTGTCTAAATGCTTTTAGAACATCACCAGCAGAAAGCCTCCATGTGGAGGCCAATGAGCAGCCGCTTAACATTCGTCGAGTTAAACTCGCTATGCAGTACACAACAAAGCTTTATGCAAATAAGAAGAATCCCACGTATAACTCAGTCTTTAGATCAGATTTTTCCCGCTTCCATGAAAGAGGTCCCACCGTAATACCTCCATTTGGAGCGAGAGTTCAGCCTCACCTCGATAATGCTGACATCACCATAGAATCAATTGCAAAATACAGAGTACCAAAACTACCACAGTGGAAACTCACCAAACCTGTGGTTCTAAAGAACCTCACGGTCTATGCAAAGGAAACAACTAGCCCCTTTCTATTTCGATCAAACTTCGCAGAGCTCAAGGAAGAATTTAAAGACTACCATTTCGTCTACACGGACGGCTCAAAGCTCGACAATAAATCGGCTGCTTCCGTTGTAACTGAAAATAACACTTTGAAAACAAGACTTCCAAATGGTTCCTCTATTTTCTCAGCCGAAATTAAAGCTCTACATCTCGCTATCCAGATAGTGAAGATCAGCCGATACAAAAATTTTATGTTATGCGTGGACTCTATGTCCGTCCTGCAATCAATTGAAAACCTACAAATATCAAACCCACTTATCCTTGACCTTCTGGAAAGATATGACGATGCCACCAAAGCTGGCAAAGACATAGTGTTCTGCTGGGTTCCAAGCCACGTGGGTATCCGAGGAAACGAGATAGCCGACAAAGCTGCAAAAGAGGCTCTAAATGATAATTGTATCGATATGCTCATACCAGCCTCCGATTTTAAATATCACATCACAAGATACACAAATAGATTGTGGCAAGAAAGATGGAACAAACAAAGAAACAACAAGCTGTATCAAATAAACCCCTTAGTCGGACAAAAACCCTCGCAACTTAACAGTGTGCGAGATGAAATGGTTTACCATAGAGCCAGAATAGGACATACATATATCACCCACAAACATCTTCTGAGAGGCGAGCCGGCACCCGACTGTGTCGGTTGTCAGGAACCTTACTCCGTTAAACATATTTTAATAGACTGTACCGATTTCCAAGACGCCCGCTCACGTCATTTCAGAGCTGACTCCTTGAGACAGCTCTTTGATGAAATAGAACCGAGCAAATTTATACAATTCTTAAAAGAAATTAACCTGTATCAGTATTTCTAGTCGTTTTCTACTTTATGATTTTAGAATATACATTTTTTATCTTACCTTGATTTTAACTTGTTCCATTTCTTCTAGTCACTGATTACTGACATGTTCTGACACAATGTAACCCGCTAAGGGTCGGTCGTGTCGTTAAACAAATCATTTAACTAACTAACTAACAGTCATAAGAACGCACTTTGCCGTGGGTTGCATCCCGTAGTGGAAGGAGAGCGGTTACCTGGGTATTGAGGCTTCTTGTCTCTTAGGCAGGCCTTTCAAATACACATTCTGCTGAGGGACTTGTTTGCCAATACATGCCTTTGGTCCTTCTCTTCGGTCCAAGAAGGGCGTTCGTGAACTGGCCCGTCACGATCAATAACGGCTGGTCGTCTAGTTTAACCACACTGCGGCTGTAGGGTCAATCGAGGCATGACTGGCTGTGGACGTCGCCGTCATGTAGTAGAGTATTCCAGGTGTCCTAGCCCCGAGCGGGCTAACCCCGCTGCCAAAAGGTTGGTCAGAGTAGGGCCAGGGGCCGGCAGACCTGGAAGAAATCTATTTAATTTTTTATGGAGACAAATAAAGAAGAATCGAATAAACAAGGTGCAACGAGGACACCAGCAAAACGAGCTTATATCGAAATAGAGTCACCGCCGACACCCTTCCCGGAATATGTTATCATAACGCCAAGAGACGGACGCCTTAAGCTCTCTCCATTCGCAGTCGAAAAGGGGCTTAACGGTATTGTCGGCACGCGGTTCACGGTAAAGCGACTTCGATCGGGTGACCTATTAGTTCATATATATGAACGACGACACAGCAAAGCCCTGCTTGAACTCACGATGTTCGTGAATGTCCCCGTAAAGTGCACACCAGACCGTACATTGAATACTTCAAAAGGAGTAGTCGCCCACCCTGACCTCAAATTCTGCTCCATAGACGAACTCGTCAGAGAACTGAAACCACAGGGCGTTATAGAAGCCCGATTTCTCGGCCAAAAGGGCACTGTTGTCCTTACCTTTTGTAAAGCTACATTGCCAACCACAGTAAAAATGGGCTACCTAAACCTGCGGACCACCACCTATATACCCAACCCCATGCGGTGTTTTCACTGCCAGAGATTTGGCCACACTAAAATTAAATGTAGAGCCAATCAACCAAGGTGCGCCAAGTGTGGAGAGGAAGGACACATCCACGACACCTGTACCGCTGCCACCACAAAGTGCACAAATTGCGAAGGAAACCACGCGGCGTCCTCTAGAGACTGCCCGCGCTGGAAGCTGGAAAAAAAGGTGCAAGAAATTAAATACCAACAGTCGGTCACATACCAGCAAGCCCGAAAACTGGCAACGCAACCCTTACCTGGGACTAAAAGCTACGCCAACGCGGTCAAACCGACATCACGGGACACAGCTTGCCAGACCGAGGTGACATGGTTGACAGTCCAGAAAACCTGCAACATACCACCACAAAGCACCAAGGTGACAAAAATGAGCGAACCGCGTACTACAGCTACTGGCTCTCAAACGCAAGGTGGTGCAAGACCAAAAGCGACTACTCCAAATCAGCAGTGTGCAAAAAGCTCACCACCATCAAAGAGGAATGGTGCAGTGGCGGCCGCACGCCCCACCCCTTCCCCACCAACACCGCAACAAAGAACAAGTCCGCCATCTAATTTACCCAAGGAGGTAAAGGCCAACCTTAAAGAGAGAGCCAAACAAGCCAAGGAAAGATTGCGCTCCTCTTTAACTAGCGAGGTAGACAATAGGTTCTCTCCACTAATGGAAGAAGACGATAACATACACCGTCAGAACCCCTCTCCTCCAAAACAACAAAGGAAAGTGGCCATAAAAAGAACCAAATTTCAAGACCTAGTGTCGGAATACAAAGACCCCTAGGCATAAATAAATAAGACCATATGGCAATAATTCAGTGGAATATACGAGGTTTTTGGACCAACCATCACGAAATTTTAACACTCATATCCCAAAGTGACCCAGCAATAATTTGCCTACAAGAAACCTTCTCTAAAACCAACAACCAACCAACGCTGAAGGGATATATACCCTACATCAAAGACCACGTTAGCAACAAAGCCTCAGGAGGAATTGCAACGTTTGTTCGAAACGATATACCCCAAAGTGAAATAAATCTAAATACCACCCTACAGGCCCAGGCTGTCAGGGCTACCTTGAACAAAACAATCACTGTGTGCAACATCTACGTGCCACCACCTTCAAAACCACAACCACACGAATTTTCAGACCTCATAAACCAACTTCCAAAACCCATACTATGGGTCGGTGATTTCAACGCCCATAGTACAATGTGGGGCAACCATACAACAGACCAAAAAGGAAAGGTCATAGAAAACCTACTACACTGTCACAATCTGTCTTTACTCAATGACAAAACACCGACATATTTTCATATGGGCACTGGTTCAAAGACCTCTATCGACCTCTGTATAGCCTCTGCTAACTTGTACCTGGATTTTAGCTGGAAAGTTATAGACGATCTACATGGAAGCGATCATTTTCCAATTTTAATTAAACAAAGCATTCCACAACTACAAGAAAGAGTAGACAAATGGAATTTTAACAAAGCAGATTGGCTACAATTCCAAGAATTTTGCCATCAGTCAATTACACGAGAACACCTTGAAAGTGATAATGACCCTATTCTACTATTCACCGCTTTGATACAATCAATAATGGAAAAGACTATCCCGAAAATATCCGGATCCCGCACAAGATCACACAAAATCTGGTTCAACGATGAATGCAAACGGTCAATAGCTGTTCGAAAACAAGCACTAAAACAGTTCATCAATCATCCGGACACCATTAGAAGAATGGAATATAAAAGACTCAATGCCATCGCTCGCAAGACTGTAAAACAAAGTAAGAAACGCTCATGGGAGGAGTTTGTTTCCAAGTTAAACGGGAAAACTTCATTAAAGAAAACGTGGGACATGGTTAGGAAGATATCCGGCAAAGGCTCTCTAGGCCCTGTGAGCCATTTACAAACTAACAATACCACTGTAACGGGAAGAAGGGAAATATCTGACGTCCTGGGAGAAACATTTGAACACAACTCATCCTCTAAACACTATAACGAAGACTTTAGACGATATAAGGCACATAAAGAACGAAACAACATAAACTTTTACTCAGACAATAGTGAATCCTACAACTGTGATTTCTCACTGAATGAACTCCGACAGGCTTTAAACAAATCTCACAATTCCGCTGCTGGCTCAGATGACATACACTACCAAACCCTTAAACACTTGCCAAATGAAACCTTGGAAATACTATTGGGTCTATTTAACCAAGCCTGGAAATCTGGCAACTTTCCAGAAATATGGAGAGAAGCTATTATTATTCCAGTACCAAAACCAAACAAAGACCCCACAAGCCCACAAAATTACAGACCAATCTCCTTAACAAGTTCACTGTGTAAAACATTTGAACGCATGATAGCTGACAGACTCACCTGGTATCTAGAAAGCAATAATTTGTTTGCCGATATACAGAGCGGTTTTAGAAAACAAAGAAATACCCTGGATCACCTTGTAAGACTAGAAACGTTTATAAGAGAAGCCTTTATCAATAACGAACATGTCATTTCGGTTTTCTTTGACTTGGAAAAGGCCTATGACACAGCATGGAAACATGGAGTACTACAAGACCTCTTTGACTTGGGACTGCGAGGCCGCCTACCTGAATTTATTAAAGCCTTTCTAGAAGACCGACGTTTTCGGGTCCGCCTTGGGACAGTGTTCTCAGACTACTTCGAACAAGAGGAAGGTTTTCCTCAGGGATCCATCCTTTCCGTTCTTCTGTTCCTGATAAAAATAAATAGCATCCGACATAACATAAAACAGGGGATAGACAGCTCACTCTTTGTAGACGACTTCGCAATATCTTGCAGAGGCAAGAATATGAATCTAATACAGCGACGCTTACAGCAGAACATACACTCACTGCAAACATGGGCTAACCAAAACGGTTTTAAATTTTCTCAAACTAAAACAGTCTGCATGCATTTCTGCAATAAACGCAAACAACACGACGACCCCGTTCTATACATTTCTGGCATTCAAATACCAGTTGTTAAAGAAAACAAATTTCTCGGTTTACTTTTCGACTCCAAGCTAAGCTTTATCCCACACATCAAAGAACTGAAACGAAAATGTCAAAAAGCACTCAATCTGCTAAGAGTAATATCGGCCCATGACTGGGGCGCTGATCGGGATACAAAACTTATGCTTTACCGAGCCTTGATACGGTCTAGATTAGACTATGGCAGCATTGTCTATGGATCAGCAAGACCTTCATACCTAAAAATCCTAGACCCGATACAAAATCAAGGTTTACGACTGTGTCTAAACGCTTTTAGAACATCACCAGCAGAAAGCCTCCATGTGGAGGCAAATGAGCAGCCTCTTAACATTCGTCGAGTTAAACTCGCTATGCAGTACTCAACAAAGCTTTATGCAAACAAGAAGAATCCCACCTACAACTCAGTCTTTGGATCAGATTTTTCTCGCTTCCATGAAAGAGGTCCTACTGTAATACCTCCATTTGGAGCCAGGGTTCAGCCTCACCTTGATAACGCTGACATCACCATAGAGTCAATCGCAAAATACAGAGTACCAAAACTACCACAATGGAAACTCACCAAACCTGTGGTACTAAAGAACCTTTCGGTCCAGGCAAAGGAAACAACTAGCCCCTTTCTATTTCGATCAAACTTTGCAGAGCTCAAGGAAGAATTTAACGACTACCATTTCGTCTACACGGACGGCTCAAAGCTCGACAACAAATCGGCTGCTTCCGTTGTAACTGAAAATAACACCTTGAAAACAAGACTTCCAAATGGTTCCTCTATTTTCTCGGCCGAAATTAAAGCTCTACATCTCGCTATCCAGATAGTGAAAATTAGCCGATACAAAAAGTTTATGTTATGCGTGGACTCTATGTCCGTACTGCAATCAATTGAAAACCTACAAATATCAAACCCACTTATCCTTGACCTTCTGGAAAGGTATGACGAGGCCACCAAAGCTGGCAAAGACATAGTTTTTTGCTGGGTTCCAAGTCACGTGGGTATCCGAGGAAACGAGATAGCCGACAAAGCTGCAAAAGAGGCTCTAAATGATAATTGTATCGATATGCTCATACCAGCCTCCGATTTTAAATATCAAATCACAAGATACACAAAAAGATTGTGGCAAGAAAGATGGAACAAACAAAGAAACAACAAGCTGTATCAAACAAAGCCGGTAGTCGGACAAAAGCCCCCGCCACTTAACAGTGTGCGAGATGAAATGGTTTACCATAGAGCCAGAATAGGACATACATATGTCACCCACAAACATCTTTTAAGAGGCGAGCCGGCACCCGACTGTGTCGGGTGTCAGGAACCTTACACCGTTAAACATATCTTAATAGACTGTACCGATTTCCAAGACGCCCGCTCACGTCATTTCAGAGCTGACTCCTTGAAGCAGCTGTTTGATGAAGTAGAACCTAGCAAACTTATACAATTTTTAAAAGAAATCAACCTCTACCAGTATTTCTAGCCTTCTTTTTACCTTATGATTTTAGAATATACATGGTTTTAGTTTATCTTGATTTTAACTTGTAGCGTTGTCTTCTAGTCACTGAATACCGACATGTTCTGACACAATGTAACCCGCTAAGGGTCGATCGTGTCGTTAAACAAACCATTTAACTAACTAACTAACTCCACGGCAGTGACCACTTTCCTATTTTATTGTCTGAGTCTAAAGCATACCACGAAAAAAGATCCCCAAAATGGAAGTTTCAGAAAGCAGACTGGTCAGAATTCCAAGAATTATGTCATCAGAGTATCAAAAGGAAACATTTTACTGATGATGAAGACGAACATATCTCATTATTTACCTTTCTTCTCCATGGAGTGTGTGAAAAATCTATCCCAAGGACATCAGGATCCCGCAAGAAACCACACAAACCGTGGTTTAATGACGCTTGTAAAGAATCCATAGCGCTTCGTAAACAAGCTCTCGAAAACTTTTCAGACTACCCAGACATTACAAGAAAAATAGAATATCAAAGGGCCAAGGCAGTTGCGCGTAAAACAGTCAAAAAAAGCAAACAAGAGTCCTGGCATGAATATGTTTCTCAACTCAACACAAATAATTCCCTAAAAAAGACCTGGGACATGGTTAGAAAAATATCTGGCAAGAACACTTTTAGCACAGTAAGCCATCTAGAAGCTAACAATAATATGATCACCGACCCAAAGGACGTTTTAGATACCCTAGGCGAAACATTTGAACATAACTCATCTTTCGAAAATTATAGCCACGAGTTTAGACGCTATAAAGAAACAGAAGAAACTAATCCTCTTAACTTCTATTCTGACAACAGCGAAGCGTATAATGAGCACTTTTCTCTTAATGAATTGAGAAAGGTCATAGATAGTTCCCATGATTCAGCAGCAGGACCAGATGACATACATTATCAGATGCTTAGACATTTGCCAGACCATACCCTAAAGATCCTTTTAGAATTGTTAAATCATACCTGGAATTCCGACACTTTTCCAGAAATATGGAAGGAAGCCACAATAATACCAATACCAAAGCCAAACAAAGATCCACGAAATCCTCAGAATTACAGACCAATACCAAGGAATACCAAGGTGGAAATTCCACAAAGCAAAGTGGTCAATGTTCCAGGAACTATGCCTAAAGGCTATAAAAACCAACTACTTTACACATGATGACGACCCGATTTTACTTTTCACGGCTCTAATCCAGGCAATCATGGAAAAAACTATACCTAAAACCTCCGGAAACCCTAAAAAGCCACAAAAACCCTGGTTTAACGACGACTGCAAAAAAGCAATAGCTATGCGGAAAGCAGCTCTTCGCCAATTTTATATCAGCCCGGACAACACCACCAAACTTGAATACAAACGGCTGCGTGCCGCAGCACGCAGAACCATCAAAGCAAACAAAAAGCAAACCTGGGAGGAATATATCTCCAAATTAAACAAAAACAATTCAACCAAAAAAGTATGGGAGATAATTCGAAAAATATCTGGTAAAAACATCTCACAACCCATAAACCATCTCACTACAAACAACCAAACTGTCACAAAACCTGATGAAATAGCAAATACCTTTGGTAGAACCTTTCAGTTCAACTCCTCATCTGACAACTACTCCCAAGTTTTTCGTCAAATAAAAGAAGCAAAAGAACAAACACCAATGGACTTCACCTCAAATAACTCGGAACAATACAATTGCACATTTACCCTGTCGGAGTTGAAAGACGCCATCCAAAACTCACATGACTCAGCTGCCGGACCAGATGACCTGCACTACCAGGTTCTAAAACACCTACCTGAGGAAACCCTTGAAGTCCTCCTAGAATTACTCAACCAAGTTTGGACTACAGGAAACATTCCTGAAATATGGAAAGAAGCCACCATCATACCAATTCCAAAACCCAATAAGGATTCTACTAATCCCCAAAATTACCGCCCAATATCTTTGACAAGCTCTTTGTGCAAAACACTAGAGCGAATGATAGCTGCAAGACTAATTTGGTATTTAGAAAAGAATCATCTGCTTACCGACATCCAAAGTGGCTTCAGAAAAGAAAGAAGTACCATAGATCACCTGGTTAGACTCGAATCATTTATAAGAGAAGGTTTTATCAATAACGAACATGTCGTCACTGTTTTCTTCGATTTAGAAAAAGCCTACGACACGGCTTGGAAACACGGGGTAATGCAAGACCTCTACAACCTTGGCATACGAGGTCGTCTCCCAGAATTCATTGAAGGTTTTTTAAATGATAGGCGATTTAAAGTCCGTCTCGGTTCCATCTTCTCGGACTATTTTGAGCAAGAAGAGGGCTATCCTCAAGGCAGTATTCTATCAATTCTGTTGTTTCTAATCAAAATCAATAGTATCAAAGGCGCAACTAAACAGGGAATAGACAGCTCACTGTTTGTAGACGATTTTGCTATGTCTGCAAGGGGTAAGAATATGAATCTCATCGAGCGTCGCCTCCAGCAAAATATAAACTCTCTTCAAAAATGGGCTGATCAAAATGGCTTCAAATTTTCTCAAAGCAAAACAGTCTCCATGCACTTTTGCAATAAGCGAAAGCCACACGATGATCCTATTTTATACTTATCAAACAGTCAGATACCTGTAGTGAAGGAAAACAAATTCCTTGGTCTAATTCTGGACTCGAAGCTAAATTTTATTCCCCACATAAAAGAGGTGAAGAGGAAATGTCAAAAGGCACTCAACCTGCTACGAGTCGTCTCCGCCCAAGACTGGGGAGCAGACACCAGTACTAAATTAAAACTGTATAGATCATTAATAAGATCAAGAATAGATTATGGTAGCATCGTCTACGGATCAGCAAGGCCCTCGTACTTAAAGATGCTCAACCCAATACAAAACCAAGGCCTTCGCCTCTGCCTTAACGCTTTCAGAACGTCACCTGCGGAAAGCCTCCAGGTTGAATCAAATGAACAACCATTAGATATCCAACGAATCAAACTCTCAATGCAATATGCAATTAAACTATACGCAAATAAAGAAAACCCCACCCATAAGGCAGTGTTTGAAAAAGACCATTCAGAAATCCTAAACACACGCCCTAGGGTTATCGTTCCCTTTGGCACTAGAACCCGTAACCACCTTAATAATGCTGGAATCAAAGTCGAACAAATTGCAAACTCAAAAGTTTCGAAATACCCAACATGGAAAATACAAAGACCCGCCATAGACAAAACTCTGACAAAATATCCCAAAGATGCAACAAATGCTGAAGAGTTCAAAGCTAGATTTGCTGAGATAAAGGAAACCTACCTTCACTATCATTTCATATACACGGACGGATCTAAACTCGATAACAAAGTTGCTGCCTCAATAGTTACAAAATCAAATACCCTGAAAACAAGATTACCAAACGGCTCCTCCATCTTTCCGCGGAGGTTCGGGCACTCCAATTAGCCATGGAAATAGTCAAGATTAGTAGGTACAAAAAGTTCCTCATTTGTGTCGATTCCTTATCGGTCCTACAATCACTAGAAAGTCTTCAAGTGTCGAACACGATGATTCTAGACCTAATAGAACGATATGAAAGAGCAGTCAAACAAGGCAAAACCCTAGTGTTTTGCTGGGTACCAAGCCACGTCGGCATAGCGGGTAATGAAGCTGCGGACCAGGCAGCAAAAGAGGCGCTAAACTACAACATATCCGACCTTCTCATACCATACTCCGACTTTAAACCACATATTTCAAGTTACGTAAAAAACCTTTGGCAACAAAAGTGGAACGAACAAAGAAATAACAAACTCTTTCAAATCCAACCAACAGTTGGACAAAAGCATCTAGCTTTTGGCAATATTCGCCACACAACGGTTATGCATAGAGCTCGAATCGGGCATACATACATCACCCACGGATATCTTCTGAGAGGCGATGTGCCTCCACAGTGTATTGGTTGTCAAGAACGTTTGACTGCAAAACATATTCTACTCAATTGCGTAGATTTTCAGAACATTCGTTCACGCTACTACAGTGTGAATTCCATGAAAGACCTTTTTACAAAGCTAGCACCAAGCAAAATTATTTCTTTTCTGAAAGAAATACACATGTACAGTAAGTTTTAAACTGAATTTAGTTGGTTTTAGATTATACACTACTTGTTTTGTCTATTTTAATCGATTTTAGTTTCAACTGACTCTTCGTATAGCAACAGAACTGACACAATATGATCCTAACGGGTTGCTAGTGTCGTTAAACCAATCAATCAATCAATCAATCAATACAGACCAATTTCCTTGACAAGTGCCCTGTGCAAAACATTTGAGCGAATGGTAGCTGAAAGATTAAAATGGTACCTGGAAAGAAACAACTTGCTTGCCGACATACAGAGTGGCTTTAGGAAACAAAGGAGCACTCTGGACCATCTTGTAAGACTAGAATCTTTTGTGAAAGAAGCTTTCAATAACAAGGAACATGTTGTTACCGTTTTCTTCGACTTGGAAAAAGCTTATGACACAGCATGGAAACACGGAGTACTAAAGGATCTTTTTGATTTCGGCCTCCGAGGCCGTCTGCCCCAGTTCATAAAAGGATTCCTGGACGACCGTCGATTCAGGGTTCGCCTTGGTACAATATTCTCAGAATACTTTGAACAAGAGGAAGGCTTCCCCCAAGGATGCATCCTTTCAATTCTACTTTTCCTGATCAAAATCAACAATATAAAAGATACTCTGAGACAGGGGATAGATAGCTCACTCTTCGTGGATGATTTTGCCATGTCGTGTAGAGGCAAAAGTATGAATTTAATACAGCGTCGTCTTCAGCAGAGTATTTATTCTCTCCAAGTTTGGGCGAATAAGAATGGTTTTAAATTCTCACAAACCAAAACGGTTTGTATACACTTTTGTAAAAAACGAAAACAGCACGACGATCCAGTTTTACACATCTCTAACGTGCAAATCCCTGTTGTCAAGGAAAACAAATTTTTAGGTTTAATTTTTGATAGCAAACTTAGTTTTATCCCACATATCAAACACCTCCGAAGAAAGTGTCAGAAGGCCTTAAATTTACTGAGAGTCACCTCCTCCCACGATTGGGGAGCAGATCGTGATACTAAACTCATGTTGTATAGAGCTCTAATTAGATCGCGACTGGACTATGGCAGTATAGTTTATGGCTCAACTAGACCATCATATCTCAAGATGCTAGAACCGATACAGAATCAAGGCTTAAGAATATGTTTAAATGCCTTTAGAACATCCCCAGCCGACAGTTTACACGTTGAGGCAAATGAACAACCTCTCAATATACGGCCATGCAGTATTGTATAAAACTTTACGCCAATAGAAATAACCCTACTCATCAGATTGTTTTCGGATCACATTATGCGGATAGAGGTACCAATGCTATCCCCCCCTTTGGAACTAGGATTATACCACACCTGCAAGAAGCAGGTATAATCGTTGAATCTGTTGCAAATTACAAAATACCTAACCAACCCCCTTGGAAGTTAACGAAACCTGTGGTCTTGAAGACTCTTTCTGAGTCCACAAAAGAACGAACTAACCCGTGTGTATTTCAGTCAAAATTTGCAGAATTAAAGGATAATTATAATGACTACCATTTCAGATATACCGATGGTTCCAAACTTGAGGACAAGGCTGCAGCAGCTATTGTCACAGAAAATAATGCATTCAGAACCAGGCTCCCTGATGGGTCTTCTATTTTCTCTGCAGAAATTAGAGCCCTGCAGCTAGCTATGCAAATTGTCAAGATTAGCCGCTACAAAAAATTCATATTGTGCGTGGACTCCACGTCAGTGCTTGAGTCACTAGAAAACTTACAGGTATCCAACCCAATAATTTTGGACTTGATAGAAAAACACGACGAAGTGGTAAAAGCTGGCAAGAGATAATATTTTGTTGGGTACCGAGCCACGTTGGAATCCCGGGCAACGAGGCAGCCGACAAAGGCGCCAAAGAAGCGTTAAACCAAGACTGCTCAAATTTCCTTATACCGTCATCAGATTTTAAGTGCCATATTTCTAGATATGTCAAAAATCTATGGCAACAATATTGGGATGAACAAACAGACAATAAGCTATACCAAATTAACCCTGTGGTAGGGCGCAAATTGCCCTCCCTAAATGGCCTTCGCGACGATATGGTAATTCACAGATTAAGAATAGGACATTCTTACACTACTCACAAACACCTCTTAAGAGGTGAACCACAACCCGAATGTATAAGTTGTCAGGAACGGTATACAGTAAAACACATCTTGATAGATTTTATAGACTTCAATCACATTCGCCCCCGTTATTATAGAGTTGATTCCATGAGAGAGCTCTTTGAGAAGGTAAATTCCAACAAGGTCCTAGAATTTTTAAAAGAGATTAATATGTATTCCTATGTGTAGACTACCATTAAGTCTATTTTTAGTATATTTTTTAGTATTACTAAGATTTTATTTTATAATCATTTTTAATCAATAAAGTATAAATTCGACAAAGTTACCAGGAATGACACAATATGACCTGCAACAGGTTGGCGGTGTCGTTAAACCAATCAAATAACTAACTAACTAACTCCAATGTGGCTTGCGGAGAAGGAAGTGCAAAAAGTAAAACATGAAAAGTCCATCCCGTACCCAGAGGCACGAAAATTGGTCTACAAGTCACAATCATCAAGTCACTCATACGCTGCCGCTGCCAAGATTGACACCCAAGATGCTTCGTGCCAAACGGATATCACCTGGGTCACGACTCAAACAATATGTCGTATAAAAACTACCCCCCAAAAGTCGAAAGTTTCCACTGGCACTAACACTGACCCGGCAAATTGCAATACCACAGCAAGCAAGTCCGAGCTGGAGATGCAATCCATGTCCGCTCGTCCATATACTCCGTCACCCAGGAAGCCATCACCTAGTCCGTCAACCAGGGGTAAAGTGAATACCCCAGACAAACAGACTAGGTCAAAACTTAAGAACAAGGCCCGTCTTGCCAGAGAACGTGTGCAGCTGGCCTCCACCCGTTGATGGAAGTTGAGGGGCCTGAGGAGGGACAGTCGCCACCGCAGCCACTGCGCCCAGTACAGCTGCACACAACAGACCAAAGAACGGCATCCCCCACTCCACTCCCCGCACAACCAAAACCACCCAGGGTTTTTATACATCGGTCACGAGCTAATAGCAAGTAACATAGCTATAATTCAGTGGAAATTTAGAGGTTTTTGGACCAACCAGATAGGTCTTTTAACTCTTAGCCAGCAATATAACCCGTCCATCTTTTGCCTCCAAGAAACATACGGTACTGATATCTACCCACCAAATTTAATCGGTTACACTTCCTATGACAAAAACGCCAATAACAACCGCGCCTCGGGCGGAATCACTACCTTAATCCGAAACAACGTTATTCAAAGTGAACTCAAATTAAATACAAACCTGCAAGCAACAGCAGTTCGTGTTACAATGAAGAAATCTTTTTCCATTTGTAACATATACCTACCACCACCCTCAAAACCTCAACCGGAAGAACTCAACGACTTGATTTGCCAAATACCAAAACCTATTCTGTTCTTAGGCGACTTCAATGCACATAGCGACCTATGGAGCAATAAAAGCACCGACCACAAAGGTAAACTAATTGAAAACCTACTAAATTTCCACAATCTCTCACTTTACAATGATAAATCTCCTACATACCTACATCCTGGCACTGGTTCAAAAACCTCTATCGACCTAGCAATGGCATCTAGTAATTTGTTTTTAGATTTTGAATGGGAAGTCTTGGACGACACTTATGGCAGCGACCACTTCCCTATTTTATTAAAACCACTAGATCCACAGCAACAAAAAGGAATACCAAAGTGGAAATTCTACAAAGCAGATTGGTCACTGTTCCAGGAACTCTGCAAAAAGGCCATTAAAATCAACCAGTTCACACACGACGACAACCCGATTTTATTCTTTACGGCTCTAATCCAGGCAATCATGGAAAAAACCATACCTAAAACTTCCGGAAATCCTAAAAAACAACAAAAACCTTGGTTTAACGACGATTGCAAAAAAGCAATAGCCATGGGGAAAACAGCTCTGCGCCAATTCTACATCAGCGCGGACAATAGTACCAAACTTGATCGTCCCGGGCATGACGTTAAACTGCCTCACTTGGGTCCGACCCTTTATTTTTAAAGGAGCCCCTTGACCCAAAGGGAGGCCGGAATAGATATTCCGACCCCCCTCGGGGTACCAGTCTTACTGGGTTTATCTCAGTTCTACTGGTATCTCGCCCCCCTCCCAACCATCCTCCCTCCCACCAATTTATCATCTCACCAGCATTTCCCTTTCTGCCTTCAAAAAATATCATTACTCCCTTAATAATCACTACCATTTTCATAGCTACTATACAACCTTTCCAAAAAATATACATAGCAATATAGAATTAATAACAATCCTTTTCCACTTAATAATACAATTTTTTAAATAAACATGATGCCATTAATTGAAATAAAGAAAATACTTACTTACCTTTTTGTTTAACCCTCAAACCATTTCTGGATTATCATCTGGGGTCTACTTAATTGTAGTACTCCAGACATTAGCTTTGTTACACCCCCTACAACAAAGACCTGTGTTACACCGTTCCCACGCAAAGCGCATAAAAGCGTGGCAACCTGTTGTGCGTCCACCAAGATACCTCACAGTAGCTGGTGATAGTACCAGTCATAAGGGCGCACTCTGCCGTGGGTTGCATCCCGTAGTGGAAGGAGAGCGGTTACCTGGGTATTGAGGCTTCTTGTCCCTTAGGCAGGCTTTCCAAATACATATTCTGCTAAGGGACTTGTTTGCCAATACATGCCTTTGGTCCTTCTCTTCGGCCCAAGAAGGGTGGTCGTGAACTGGCCCGTCACGATCAATAACGGCTGGTCGTCTAGTTTAACCACACTGCGGCTGTAGGGTCAATCGAGGCATGACTGGCTGTGGACGTCGCCGTCATGTATTAGAGTATTCCAGGTGTCCTAGCCCCGAGCGGGCTAACCCCGCTGCCAAAAGGTTGGTCAGAGTAGGGCCAGGGGCCGGCAGACCTGGAAGAAATCTATTTAAATTTTTATGGAGACAAATAAAGAAGAATCGAATAAACAAGGTGCAACGAGGACACCAGCAAAACGAGCTCATATCGAAATAGAGTCACCGCCGACACCCTTCCCGGAATACGTTATCATAACGCCAAGAGACGGACGCCTTAAGCTCTCTCCATTCGCAGTCGAAAAGGGGCTTAACGGTATTGTCGGCACGCGGTTCACGGTAAAGCGACTTCGATCGGGTGACCTATTAATTCATATATATGAACGACGACACAGCAAAGCCCTGCTTGAACTCACGACGTTCGTGAATGTCCCCGTAAAGTGCACACCAGACCGTACATTGAATACTTCAAAAGGAGTAGTCGCCCACCCTGACCTCAAATTCTGCTCCATAGACGAACTCGTCAGAGAACTGAAACCACAGGGTGTTATAGAAGCCCGATTTCTCGGCCAAAAGGGCACTGTTGTCCTTACCTTTTGTAAAGCTACATTGCCAACCACAGTAAAAATGGGCTACCTAAACCTGCGGACCACCACCTATATACCCAACCCCATGCGGTGTTTTCACTGCCAGAGATTTGGCCACACTAAAATTAAATGTAGAGCCAATCAACCAAGGTGCGCCAAGTGTGGAGAGGAAGGACACATCCACGACACCTGTACCGCTGCCACCACAAAGTGCACAAATTGCGAAGGAAACCACGCGGCGTCCTCTAGAGACTGCCCGCGCTGGAAGCTGGAAAAAAAGGTGCAAGAAATTAAATATCAACAGTCGGTCACATACCAGCAAGCCCGAAAACTGGCAACGCAACCCTTACCTGGGACTAAAAGCTACGCCAACGCGGTCAAACCGACATCACGGGACACAGCTTGCCAGACCGAGGTGACATGGTTGACAGTCCAGAAAACCTGCAACATACCACCACAAAGCACCAAGGTGACAAAAGTGAGCGAACCGCGTACTACAGCTACTGGCTCTCAAACGCAAGGTGGTGCAAGACCAAAAGCGACTACTCCAAATCAGCAGTGTGCAAAAAGCTCACCACCATCAAGGAGGAATGGTGCAGTGGTGGCCGCACGCCCCACCCCCTCCCCACCAACACCGCAACAAAGAACAAGTCCTCCATCTAATTTACCCAAGGAGGTAAAGGCCAACCTTAAAGAGAGAGCCAAACAAGCCAAGGAAAGATTGCGCTCCTCTTTAACCAGCGAGGTAGAGAATAGGTTCTCTCCACTAATGGAAGAAGACGATAACATACACCGTCAGAACCCCTCTCCTCCAAAACAACAAAGGAAAGTGGCCATAAAAAGAACCAAATTTCAAGACCTAGTGTCGGAATACAAAGACCCCTAGGCATAAATAAATAAGACCATATGGCAATAATTCAGTGGAATATACGAGGTTTTTGGACCAACCATCACGAAATTTTAACACTCATATCCCAAAGTGACCCAGCAATAATTTGCCTACAAGAAACCTTCTCTAAAACCAACAACCAACCAACGCTGAAGGGATATATACCCTACATCAAAGACCACGTTAGCAACAAAGCCTCCGGAGGAATTGCTACGTTTGTTCGAAACGATATACCCCAAAGTGAAATAAATCTAAGTACCACCCTACAGGTCCAGGCTGTCAGGGCTACCTTTAACAAAACAATCACTGTCTGCAACATCTACGTGCCACCACCTTCAAAACCACAACCACACGAATTTTCAGACCTCATAAACCAACTGCCAAAACCCATACTATGGGTCGGTGATTTCAACGCCCATAGTACAATGTGGGGCAACCATACAACAGACCAAAAAGGAAAGGTCATAGAAAACCTACTACACCATCACAATCTGTTTACTCAATGACAAAACACCGACATATTTTCATATGGGCACTGGTTCAAAAACCTCTATCGACCTCTGTATAGCCTCTGCTAACTTGTACCTGGATTTTAGCTGGAAAGTTATAGACGATCTACATGGAAGCGATAATTTTCCAATTTTAATTAAACAAAGCATTCCACAACTACAAGAAAGAGTAGACAAGTGGAATTTTAACAAAGCAGATTGGCTACAATTCCAAGAATTATGCCACCAGTCAATTACACGAGAACACCTTGAAAGTGATAATGACCCTATTCTGCTATTCACCGCTTTGATACAATCAATAATGGAAAAGACTATCCCGAAAATATCCGGATCTCGCACAAGATCACACAAAATCTGGTTCAACGATGAATGCAAACGGTCAATAGCTGTTCGAAAACAAGCACTAAAACAGTTCATCAATCATCCGGACACAATTAGAAGAATGGAATATAAAAGACTCAATGCCATCGCTCGTAAGACTGTAAAACAAAGTAAGAAACGCTCATGGGAGGAGTTTGTTTCCAAGTTAAACGGGAAAACTTCATTAAAGAAAACGTGGGACATGGTTAGGAAGATATCCGGCAAAGGCTCTCTAGGCCCTGTGAGCCATTTACAAACTAACAATACCACTGTAACGGGAAGAAGGGAAATATCTGACGTCCTGGGAGAAACATTTGAACACAACTCATCCTCTAAACACTATAACGAAGACTTTAGACGATATAAGGCACATAAAGAACGAAACAACATAAACTTTTACTCAGACAATAGTGAATCCTACAACTGCGATTTCTCACTGAATGAACTCCGACAGGCTTTAAACAAATCCCACAATTCCGCTGCTGGCTCAGATGACATACACTACCAAACCCTTAAACACTTGCCAAATGAAACCTTGGAAATACTATTGGGCCTATTTAACCAAGCCTGGAAATCTGGCAACTTTCCAGAAATATGGAGAGAAGCTATTATTATACCAGTACCAAAACCAAACAAAGACCCCACAAGCCCACAAAATTACAGACCAATCTCCTTAACAAGTTCACTGTGTAAAACATTTGAACGCATGATAGCTGACAGACTCACCTGGTATCTAGAAAGCAATAATTTGTTTGCCGATATACAGAGCGGTTTTAGAAAACAAAGAAATACCCTGGATCACCTTGTAAGACTAGAAACGTTTATAAGAGAAGCCTTTATCAATAACGAACATGTCGTCTCGGTTTTCTTTGACTTGGAAAAGGCCTATGACACAGCATGGAAACATGGAGTACTACAAGACCTCTTTGACCTGGGGCTGCGAGGCCGCCTACCGGAATTTATTAAAGCCTTTCTAGAAGACCGACGTTTTCGGGGCCGTGTTCTCAGACTACTTCGAACAAGAGGAAGGCTTCCCCCAGGGATCCATCCTTTCCGTTCTTCTGTTCCTGATAAAAATAAATAGCATCCGACATAACATAAAACAGGGGATAGACAGCTCACTCTTTGTTGACGATTTCGCAATATCTTGCAGAGGCAAGAATATGAATCTAATACAGCGACGCTTACAGCAGAACATACGCTCACTTCAAACATGGGCTAACCAAAACGGTTTTAAATTTTCACAAACTAAAACAGTCTGCATGCACTTCTGCAATAAACGCAAACAACACGACGATCCCGTTCTATACATTTCTGGCATTCAAATACCTGTTGTTAAAGAAAACAAATTTCTGGGTTTACTGTTCGACTCCAAGCTAAGCTTTATCCCACACATCAAAGAACTCAAACGAAAATGCCAAAAAGCACTCAATCTCCTAAGAGTAATATCGGCCCATGATTGGGGCGCTGATCGGGATACAAAACTTATGCTTTACCGAGCCTTGATACGGTCTAGAT
The DNA here is from genome assembly GCA_949752745.1 of Protula sp. h YS-2021. Classification (NCBI taxonomy): domain Eukaryota; kingdom Metazoa; phylum Annelida; class Polychaeta; order Sabellida; family Serpulidae; genus Protula; species Protula sp. h YS-2021. The sequence goes on from OX457028.1 coordinate 55,959,430, forward strand.
TAGACTATGGCAGCATTGTCTATGGATCAGCAAGACCTTCATACCTAAAAATGCTAGACCCGATACAAAACCAAGGTTTACGACTGTGTCTAAATGCTTTTAGAACATCACCAGCAGAAAGCCTCCATGTGGAGGCCAATGAGCAGCCGCTTAACATTCGTCGAGTTAAACTCGCTATGCAGTACACAACAAAGCTTTATGCAAATAAGAAGAATCCCACGTATAACTCAGTCTTTAGATCAGATTTTTCCCGCTTCCATGAAAGAGGTCCCACCGTAATACCTCCATTTGGAGCGAGAGTTCAGCCTCACCTCGATAATGCTGACATCACCATAGAATCAATTGCAAAATACAGAGTACCAAAACTACCACAGTGGAAACTCACCAAACCTGTGGTTCTAAAGAACCTCACGGTCTACGCAAAGGAAACAACTAGCCCCTTTCTATTTCGATCAAACTTCGCAGAGCTCAAGGAAGAATTTAAAGACTACCATTTCGTCTACACGGACGGCTCAAAGCTCGACAATAAATCGGCTGCTTCCGTTGTAACTGAAAATAACACCTTGAAAACAAGACTTCCAAATGGTTCCTCTATTTTCTCAGCCGAAATTAAAGCTCTACATCTCGCTATCCAGATAGTGAAGATCAGCCGATACAAAAATTTTATGTTATGCGTGGACTCTATGTCCGTCCTGCAATCAATTGAAAACCTACAAATATCAAACCCACTTATCCTTGACCTTCTGGAAAGATATGACGATGCCACCAAAGCTGGCAAAGACATAGTGTTCTGCTGGGTTCCAAGCCACGTGGGTATCCGAGGAAACGAGATAGCCGACAAAGCTGCAAAAGAGGCCCTAAATGATAATTGTACCGATATGCTCATACCAGCCTCCGATTTTAAATATCACATCACAAGATACACAAATAGATTGTGGCAAGAAAGATGGAACAAACAAAGAAACAACAAGCTGTATCAAATAAACCCCTTAGTCGGACAAAAACCCTCGCAACTTAACAGTGTGCGAGATGAAATGGTTTACCATAGAGCCAGAATAGGACATACATATATTACCCACAAACATCTTCTGAGAGGCGAGCCGGCACCCGACTGTGTCGGTTGTCAGGAACCTTACTCCGTTAAACATATTTTAATAGACTGTATCGATTTCCAAGACGCCCGCTCACGTCATTTCAGAGCTGACTCCTTGAGACAGCTCTTTGATGAAATAGAACCGAGCAAATTTATACAATTCTTAAAAGAAATTAACCTGTATCAGTATTTCTAGTCGTTTTCTACTTTATGATTTTAGAATATACATTTTTTATCTTACCTTGATTTTAACTTGTTCCATTTCTTCTAGTCACTGATTACTGACATGTTCTGACACAATGTAACCCGCTAAGGGTCGGTGGTGTCGTTAAACAAATCATTTAACTAACTAACTAACTAACCAAACTTGAATACAAAAGGCTACGTGCCGAAGCACGCAGAACCATCAAAGCAAGCAAAAAGCAAACCTGGGCGGAATATATCTCCAAATTGAAAAAAACAATTCAACCAAAAAAGTATGGGAGATAATTCGAAAAATATGTGGTAAAAACATCTCAAAACCCATAAACAACCTTACCACAAACAACCAAACTATCACAAAACCCGATGAAATAGCAAATACCTTTGGTAGAACCTTTCAGTTCAACTCTTCATCTGAAAATTACTCTCTTGCGTTCCGTCAAATAAAAGAAATTAAAGAACAAATACCAATAGACTTCACCTCAAATAATTTGGAACAGTACAATAGCACCTTTACCCTGCCTGAGTTGAAAGACGCTATACATAACTCACATGACTCAGCTGCCGGACCAGACGACCTGCACTACCAGGTTTTAAAACACCTACCTGAGGAAACCCTTAAGGTCCTCCTAGAACTACTCAACCAGGTTTGGACTACAGGACACTTTCCTGAAATATGGAAAGAAGCCACTATTATACCAATCCCAAAACCCGATAAGAATTCTACTAATCCTAAAAATTACCGCCCAATATCTCTGACAAGTTCATTGTGAAAAACACTAGAGCGAATGATAGCCGCAAGACTAATTTGGTATTTAGAGAAAAATCATCTGCTTACTGACATCCAAAGCGGCTTCAGAAAAGAAAGAAGTACCATAGATCACCTGGTTAGACTTGAATCATTTATTAGAGAAGGTTTTATCAATAACGAACATGTCGTCACTGTTTTCTTCGATTTAGAAAAAGCCTACGACACGGCTTGGAAACACGGGGTCATGCAAGATCTCTACGACCTTGGTGTACGAGGTCGCCTTCCTGAGTTCATTGAAGCGTTTTTAAATGATAGGCGGTTTGAAGTCCGTCTGGGTTCTATTTTCTCGGACTATTTTGAGCAAAAAGAGGGCTACCCTCAAGGATGCATTCTATCAATTCTGCTGTTTCTAATCAAAATCAATAGTATCAAAGGGGCAACTAAACAGGGAATAGACAGCTCACTGTTTGTAGACGACTTTGCGATGTCTGCCAAGGGTAAGAATATGAGTCTTATCGAGCGTCGCCTCCAGCAAAATATAAACTCTCTTCAAAAATGGGCTGACCAAAATGGTTTCAAATTCTCGCAAACCAAAACAGTCTGCATGCACTTTTGCAACAAGCGAAAGCCACACGACGACCCTGTTTTATACTTATCAAACACTCAGATACCTGTAGTAAAGGAAAACAAATTCCTTGGTCTAATTCTGGACTCGAAGCTAAATTTTATTCCCCACATAAAAGACGTGAAGAGGAAATGTCAAAAGGCACTCAACCTACTACGAGTTGTCTCCGCCCAAGACTGGGGAGCAGATACCAGTACTAAATTAAAACTGTATAGATCATTAATAAGATCTAGAATAGATTATGGTAGCATCGTCTACGGATCAGCAAGGCCTTCGTACTTAATGATGCTGAACCCAATACAAAATCAAGGCCTTCGCCTCTGCCTTAACGCTTTCAGAACGTCTCCTGCGGAAATCCTTCAGGTTGAATCAAATGAACAACCATTAGATATCCAACGAATCAAACTTTCAATGCAATATGCAATTAAACTATACGCAAATAAAGAAAACCCGACCCATAAGGCAGTGTTCGAAAAAGACCATTCAGAAATCTTAAGCACACGCCCTAGGGTTATCGTACCCTTTGGCACTAGAATCCGTAACCACCTTAATAATGCTGGAATCAAAGTCGAGCAAATTGCAAACTTAAAAGTATCAAAATACCCAACATGGAAAATACAAAGGCCAACCATAAACAAAACTCTGACAAACTTTTCCAAAGACACAACAAATGCTGAAGAATTCAAAGTTAGGTTTACTGAGATAAAAGAAACTTACCCTCACCACCATTTCATATAAACGGACGGATCTAAACTCGATAGCAAAGTTGCTGCCTCAATAGTTACAAAATCAAATACCCTGAAAACAAGATTACCAAACGGCTCCTCCATCTTTTCCGCGGAGGTTCGGGCACTCCAACTAGCCATGGAAATCGTCAAGATTAGTAGGTACAAAAAGTTCCTTATCTGTGTCGATTCCTTATCGGTCTTACAGTCACTAGAAAATCTGCAGGTGTCGAACACGATGATTTTAGACTTAATAGAACGTTATGAAAGGGCAATCAAACAAGGCAAATCCGTAGTGTTCCATCCAAATTTCCCTCTAAATTTTGAGTTTACGGGAAACCGATACTCGGTACTTGAGGATGCGGACGAAAGGGGTAACCCAACCAAGACCCCCGAAAAGCAATCATCCACTCCCCCCAAAAAACTAAAAGAGACCGAACATGACAAAGTGGCAACAAAAACACTCCTGAGACCACCTAAAGTGACAATACAAAGGCCTAGGGCTTATAGCAAGTAAAATGGCAATAGTTCACTGGAACATAAGAGGTTTTTGGATCAACCAGATCGATCTTTTGACTCTCAGTCAACAGTACAACCCATGTATACTTTGCCTCATACATACGGCACCGACTCACACCCCCCAAATTTAACAGGTTATAAAGCCTACAACACAAATTCAAATAATGTTCACGCCTCAGGTGGAGTATCTACTCTAATCCGTAATGACATTATCCAAAGTGAGCTCATATTAAACACCAATCTACAAGCAACTGCGGTTCGTGTTACGATCAAGAAAACTTTTTCTGTTTGCAACATATACCTACCACCACCCTCCAAACCCCAACCAGAAGAACTTAACGACTTGATTAACCAAATACCAAAACCTATTCTATTTTTAGGCGACTTCAATGCACATAGCGACCTATGGGGCAATACAAATACCGACCACAAAGGTAAAGTAATTGAAAACCTACTAAATTCATACAATCTCTCACTTTACAACGATAAATCTCCTACATACCTACATCCTGGCACTGGTTCAAAAACCTCAATCGACCTTACAATGGCATCTAGTAATTTGTTTTTAGATTTTAAATGGGAAGTCTTGGACGACACTTACGGCAGCGACCACTTCCCCATTTTATTAAAACCACTAGATCCACAGCAACAAAAAGGATTACCAAAGTGGAAATTCCACAAAGCAGATTGGTCACTGTTCCAGGAACTCTGAAAAAGGCCATTAAAATCAACCAGTTTACGCACGACAACGACTCGATTTTATTTTTTACGGCTCTAATCCAGGCAATCATGGAAAAAACCATACCTAAAACTTCCGGAAATCCTAAAAAACAATAAAAGCCTTGGTTTAACGACGATTGCAAAAAAGCAATAGCCATGGGGAAAACAGCTCTGCGCCAATTCTACATCAGCCCGGACAATAGTACCAAACTTGAATACAAAAGGCTACGTGCCGAAGCACGCAGAACCATCAAAACAAGCAAAAAGCAAACCTGGGCGGAATATATCTCCAAATTGAACAAACACAATTCAACCAAAAAAGTATGGGAGATAATTCGAAAAATATCTGGTAAAAACATCTCGAAACCCATAAACCACCTCACTACAAACAACCAAACTATCACAAAACCCGACGAAATAGCAAATACCTTTGGTAGAACCTTTCAGTTCAATTCTTCATCTGAAAATTACTCTCTTGCGTTCCGTCAAATAAAAGAAATTAAAGAACAAATACCAATAGACTTCACCTCAAATAATTTGGAACAGTATAATAGCACCTTTACCTCAGCGGAATTAAAAGACGCTATACACAACTCACATGACACAGCGGCCGGACCAGACGACCTGCACTACCAGGTTCTAAAACACCTACCTGAGGAAACTCTTGAAGTCCTCTTAAAACTACTCAACCAAGTCTGGACCACAGGACACTTTCCTGAAATATGGAAAGAAGCCACTATCATACCAATCCCAAAACCTAATAAGGATTCTACTAATCCCCAAAATTACCGCCCAATATCCCTGACAAGTTCATTGTGCAAAACACTAGAGCGAATGATAGCCGCAAGACTAACTTGGTATCTAGAGAAAAACCATCTGCTTACTGACATCCAAAGCGGCTTTAGAAAAGAAAGAAGTACCATAGATCACCTGGTTAGACTCGAATCATTTATAAGAGAAGGTTTTATTAATAACGAACATGTCGTCACTGTTTTCTTCGATCTAGAAAAGCCTACGACACGGCTTGGAAACACGGGGTCATGCAAGATCTCTACGACCTTGGTGTACGAGGTCACCTTTCTCAATTCATTCAAGCGTTTTTAAATGACAGGCGGTTTAAAGTCCGTCTCGGTTCCATTTTTTCGGATTATTTTGAGCAAGAAGAGGGCTATCCTCAAGGCTGTATTCTATCAATTCTGACACAATATGACCCTAACGGGTTGCTAGTGTCGTTAAACCAATCAATCAATCAATCTATCAATTCTGTTATTTCAGATCAAAATCAATAGTATCAAAGGCGCAACCAAACAGGGAATAGACAGCTCACTCTTTGTAGACGACTTTGCAATGTCTGCCAGAGGCAAGAATATGAATCTTATCGAGCGTCGCCTCCAGCAAAATATAAACTCGCTTCAAAAATGGGCTGACCAAAATGGTTTCAAGTTTTCGCAAACCAAAACAGTTTGTATGCACTTTTGCAACAAGCGAAAGCCACACGACGATCCCATTTTATACTTATCAAACACTCAGATACCTGTAGTAAAGGAAAACAAATTCCTTGGTCTAATTCTGGACTCGAAGCTAAATTTTATTCCCCACATAAAAGACGTGAAGAGGAAATGTCAAAAGGCACTCAATCTGCTGCGAGTCGTCTCCGCTCAAGACTGGGGAGCAGATACCAGTACTAAATTAAAACTGTATAGATCATTAATAAGATCTAGAATATGATCGGGCATGACGTTAAACTGCCTGACTTGGGTCCGACCCTTTATTTTTAAAGGAGCCCCTTGACCCAAAGGGAGGCCGGAGTTGATTTTCCGACCCCCCTCGAGGTACCAGTCTTACTGGGTTTATCTCAGTTCTACTGGTATCTCGCCCCCCTCTCAACCATACCCTCCCACCATTTCATCATCTCACCATCATTTCCCTTTTCATAGCCATTATAAAACCTTCCCAAAGACACACCTACCAAAAAAAAAATAAATAAATAAATAAAAAATAAAAATAAAAAATTAACAACAATGCCTTTCCACGTAATAATATCCCTTTTTTGATAAAAATGATGTCGTTAATCGCAATAAAGGAATCTTTTCTTACCTAATTGTTTCACTTTCAATCCATTTTTTGTATTATCATCTGGGGTCTACTTAATTGTAGTACTCCAGACACGGTATTAGCTCTGTCACACCTTTGGCAACGACTACTAGCAGCCAACAAAAACCTGCGCTATACCGTTCCCACGCAAACCGCATAAAAGCGTGGCAACCTGTTGTGCGTTCACCAAGATGTCTTACAGTAGCTGGTGACAATACCAGTCATAAGAACGCACTTTGCCGTGGGTTGCATCCCTTAGTGGAAGGAGAGCGGTTACCTGGGTATTGAGGCTTCTTGTCTCTTAGGCAGGCCTTTCAAATACACACTCTGCTAAGGGACTTGTTTGCCAATACATGCCTTTGGTCCTTCTCTTCGGCCCAAGAAGGGCGTTCGTGAACTGGCCCGTCACGATCAATAACGGCTGGTCGTTCAGTTTAACCACACTGCGGCTCCAGGGTCAATCGAACGGCGTTGGATGGAGAATACCGCCGCGTCTAGTAGAGTATTCCAGGTGTCCTAGCCCTAGGCGGGTAACCCCCGTTGCCGAAATAGGTGGTCACAGTAAGGCCGGGGCCGGCAGACCTGGAAGAAAATTTTCAAAAAAACACTTAATGGATGAGACAAAAGAAAAACAGAATACATCACCGACACCCAAAAGACCAAGGATTGAGGTGGGGTCTCCCCCTGCTTCATTTCCACAATACCTGATTATCACACCTATAGAGGGCACGTTCAAACTATCCCCCTTCGCTATCCAGAAGGGGGTAGCATCGATAGTGGGAAATCAATTTAACATTAAAAGGCTCCGCTCGGGGGACATTCTAGTCCAAATAGCCACCTTACAACAATGTAAAAACCTCCTGAAAATAACATCTTTCGTAAACACCCCAGCTAAGTGCTCTGCCCACCGAACCTTAAATTTTTGCAGGGGAGTGATTACCCACCCTGAACTACGATTTTGCACTGATAAAGAACTAGTCGACGAACTACAGGACCAGGGTGTGACAGCAGCGCGACCTTTGGGCCAACGAGGAACATTTGTCCTCACCTTCTGCAAACCTAGTTTACCAGGCAATATAAAAGTTGGATACTTAAGCCTACCAGTGAAAATATATATTCCGAACCCTATTCGCTGTTTCCACTGCCAGAAATACGGGCATAACAAAGACAAATGCAGAAATCAAAAACCCACCTGCGCAAAATGCGGGGAGGAAGGGCATGAATATAGTTCATGTACCTCTCACAACCCCAAATGCATAAACTGTATGGGCAGCCACCCGGCTTCATCCAAGGATTGTCCGCGGTGGCATGCAGAAAAGAAAGTGCAACAGATAAAATTTGAAAAATCGGTGTCTTATCCCGAAGCCCGAAAACTGGCTGCTACCCTCCTCCCATCAAATGCGAAAACATATGCTAGCTCAGTAAGACCCAAGTTTCAGGATTCTGCCTGTCAAACTGACATCACATGGATTACGGAACAAAAGATTTTTTCGCCACCAAAGCAACAACGGCCTTCTAGAAAAACAAAAGAAACTAAAACTGAAACAGACTCCAGTCTTTGTGAGTCCTTACCAAACACATCTCCTGAGCTGTCAGGGAAGAGAGACGGGTCTTGTACTCCAAGCCCCCAATCCTCTCAGCTGGGCCACGAAACAAAGGCAAGACTCAAACAAAGAGCTCAACTTGCCAAACAGAGGTTGCGCACAAACCTTACGGAGGAAATGAGTGGGAATAGATACTCCCCTCTTATGGATGCTGGCGATGGGAGACCTGCAGGCAGAACCTCCCCTAAGCCACCCCGCTCAAATGAAAAGCCTCCAAAAGTAACGATTAACAGAAATCGAGCTCTTAGCAAGTAACGATGACAATAATTCATTGGAATATCAGAGGTTTTTGGACCAACTACCATGAATTGTTAACACTTATGCACTTAAATGATCCGGCAGTATTTTGTCTTCAGGAAACATTCAGCAAAAACGACAATCCACCAAAACTTAGAGGATATACGTCATACAACAAACCCTCATCGGATGACAGAGCGACAGGTGGAATCGCTATGTTTGTTCGAAGTGATCTCTTACAAAGCGAAATTAAACTAAATACGCCTTTCCAGACCCAGGCGATTCGTATCACGCTTGGCAAAACTTTCACAATTTGTAATATTTATTTGCCACCACATTTGAGACCTCAACTAGAAGAGTTGAATGACCTAATAAATCAGTTACCTAAGCCAGTCCTATTCGTGGGCGACTTTAATGCTCACAGTACATTGTGGGGCAATAGTTACGTAGATTTGAAGGGAAAATTGGTAGAAAATCTCCTTAACCATCATAATTTAACCATTTTCAACGACAAGTCATATACATATCTTCACCCTGGTACTGGTTCAAAAACCTCTATTGACCTTTCTATAGCATCTGCTAATTTATATCTTGATTTTAATTGGAAAGTGTTGGGTGATCTCCACGGCAGTGACCACTTTCCTATTTTATTGTCTGAGTCTAAACCATACCACGAAAAAAGATCCCCAAAATGGAAGTTTCAGAAAGCAGACTGGTCAGAATTCCAAGAATTATGTCATCAGAGTATCAAAAAGAAACATTTTACTGATGATGAAGACGAACATATCTCATTATTTACCTTTCTTCTCCATGGAGTGTGTGAAAAATCTATCCCAAGGACATCAGGATCCCGCAAGAAACCACATAAACCGTGGTTTAATGACGCTTGTAAAGAATCCATAGCGCTTCGTAAACAAGCTCTCAAAAATTTTTCAGACTACCCAGACATTACAAGAAAAATAGAATATCAAAGGGCCAAGGCAGTTGCGCGTAAAACAGTCAGAAAAAGCAAACAAGAATCCTGGCATGAATATGTTTCTCAACTCAACACAAATAATTCTCTAAAAAAGACCTGGGACATGGTTAGAAAAATATCTGGTAAGAACACTTTTAGCACAGTAAGCCATCTAGAAGCTAACAATAATATGATCACCGACCCAAAGGACATTTTAGATACCCTAGGCGAAACATTTGAACATAACTCATCTTCCGAAAATTATAGCCACGAGTTTAGACGCCATAAAGAAACAGAAGAAACTTATCCTCTTAACTTCTATTCTGACAACAGCGAAGCGTATAATGAGCACTTTTCTCTCAATGAATTGAGAAAGGCCATAGATAGTTCCCATGATTCAGCAGCAGGACCAGATGACATACATTATCAGATGCTTAGACATTTGCCAGACCATACCTTAAAGATCCTTTTAGAATTGTTAAATCATACCTGGAATTCCGACACTTTTCCAGAAAGATGGAAGGAAGCCACAATAATACCAATACCAAAGCCAAACAAAGATCCACGAAATCCTCAGAATTACAGACCAATTTCCTTGACAAGTGCCCTGTGCAAAACATTTGAGCGAATGGTAGCTGAAAGATTAAAATGGTACCTGGAAAGAAACAACTTGCTTGCCGACATACAGAGTGGCTTTAGGAAACAAAGGAGCACTCTGGACCATCTTGTAAGATTAGAATCTTTTGTGAAAGAAGCTTTCAATAACAAGGAACATGTTGTTACCGTTTTCTTCGACTTGGAAAAAGCTTATGACACAGCATGGAAACACGGAGTACTAAAGGATCTTTTTGATTTCGGCCTCCGAGGCCGTCTGCCCCAGTTTATAAAAGGATTTCTGGACGACCGTCGATTCAGGGTTCGCCTTGGCACAATATTCTCAGAATACTTTGAACAAGAGGAAGGCTTCCCGCAAGGATGCATCCTTTCAATTCTACTTTTCCTGATAAAAATCAACAATATAAAAGATACACTGAGACAGGGGATAGATAGCTCACTCTTCGTGGATGATTTTGCCATGTCGTGTAGAGGCAAAAGTATGAATTTAATACAGCGTCGTCTTCAGCAGAGTATTTATTCTCTCCAAGTTTGGGCGAATAAGAATGGTTTTAAATTCTCACAAACCAAAACGGTTTGTATACACTTTTGTAAAAAACGAAAACAGCACGACGATCCAGTTTTACACATCTCTAACGTGCAAATCCCTGTTGTCAAGGAAAACAAATTTTTAGGTTTAATTTTTGATAGCCAACTTAGTTTTATCCCACATATCAAACACCTCCGAAGAAAGTGTCAGAAGGCCTTAAATTTACTGAGAGTCATCTCCTCCCACGATTGGGGAGCAGATCGGGATACTAAACTCATGTTGTATAGAGCTCTAATTAGATCGCGACTGGACTATGGCAGTATAGTTTATGGCTCAACTAGACCATCATATCTCAAGATGCTAGAACCGATACAGAATCAAGGCTTAAGAATATGTTTAAATGCCTTTAGAACATCCCCAGCCGACAGTTTACACGTTGAGGCAAATGAACAACCTCTCAATATACGGCGGTTAAAACTTGCCATGCAGTATTGTATAAAACTTTACGCCAATAGATATAACCCTACTCATCAGATTGTTTTCGGATCACATTATGCGTATAGAGGTACCAATGCTATTCCCCCCCTTGGCAGTAGGATTATACCACACCTGCAAGAAGCAGGTATAATCGTTGAATCTGTTGCAAATTACAAAATACCTAACCAACCCCCGTGGAAGTTAACGAAACCTGTGGTCTTGAAGACTCTTTCTGAGTCCACAAAAGAACGAACTAACCCGTGTGTATTTCAGTCAAAATTTGCAGAATTAAAGGATAATTATAATGACTACCATTTCATATATACCGATGGTTCCAAACTTGAGGACAAGGCTGCAGCAGCTATTGTCACAGAAAATAATACATTTAGAACCAGGCTCCCTGATGGGTCTTCTATTTTCTCTGCAGAAGTTAGAGCCCTGCAGCTAGCTATGCAAATTGTCAAGATTAGCCGCTACAAAAAATTCATATTGTGCGTGGACTCCATGTCAGTGCTTGAGTCACTAGAAAACTTACAGGTATCCAACCCAATAATTTTGGACTTGATAGAAAAACACGACGAAGTGGTAAAAGCTGGCAAAGAGATAATATTTTGTTGGGTACCGAGCCACGTTGGAATCCCGGGCAACGAGGCAACCGACAAAGGTGCCAAAGAAGCGTTAAACCAAGACTGCTCAGATTTCCTTATACCGTCATCAGATTTTAAGTGCCATATTTCTAGATATGTCAAAAAACTATGGCAACAATATTGGGATGAACAAACCAACAATAAGCTATACCAAATTAACCCTGTGGTAGGGCGCAAATTGCCCTCCCTAAATGGCCTTCGCGACGATATGGTAATTCACAGATTAAGAATAGGACATTCTTACACTACTCACAAACACCTCTTAAGAGGTGAACCACAACCCGAATGTATAAGTTGTCAGGAACGGTATACAGTAAAACACATCTTGATAGATTGTATAGACTTCAATCACATTCGTCCCCGTTATTATAGAGTTGATTCCATGAGAGAGCTCTTTGAGAAGGTAAATTCCAACAAGGTCCTAGAATTTTTAAAAGAGATTAATATGTATTCCTATGTGTAGACCACCATTAAGTCTATTTTTAGTATATTTTTTAGTATATTTAAGACTTTATTTTATAATCATTTTTAATCAATAAAGTATAAATTCGACAAAGTTACCAGGAATGACACAATATGACCTGCAACAGGTTGGCGGTGTCGTTAAACCAATTAAATAACTAACTAACCAACTAACTAGAATAGATTATGGTAGGATCGTCTGCGGATCAGCCAGGCCTTCGTACTTGAAGATGTTGAACCCAATACAAAATCAAGGCCTTCGCCTCTGCCTTAACGCCTTCAGAACGTCACCTGCGGAAAGCCTTCAGGTTGAATCAAATGAACAACCACTAGATATCCAACGAATCATACTGTCAGTGCAATACGCAGTGAAACTATACGCAAACAAAGAAAACCCGACCCATAAGGCAGTGTTCGAAAAAGACCATTCAGAAATCTTAAGCACACGCCCTAGGGTTATCGTACCCTTTGGCACTAGAATCCGTAACCACCTTAATAATGCTGGAATCAAAGTTGAGCAAATTGCAAACTTGAAAGTTTCAAAATACCCAACATGGAAAATACAAAGGCCAACTATAAACAAAACTCTGACAAACTTTTCCAAAGACACAACAAATGGTGAAGAATTCAAAGTTAGGTTTGCTGAGATAAAGGAAACCTACCCTCACCATTATTTCATATACACAGACGGATCTAAGCTCGATAACCAAGTTGCTGCCTCAATAGTTACAAAATCAAATACCCTTAAAACAAGATTACCAAACGGCTCCTCCATCTTTTCCGCGGAGGTTCGGGCACTCCAACTTGCCATGGAAATTATCAAGATTAGTAGGTACAAAAAATTCGTTATCTGTGTCGATTCCCTATCGGTCTTACAGTCACTAGAAAATCTGCAAGTGTCGAACACAATGATTCTAGACCTAATAGAACGTTACGAAAGGGCAGTCAAACAAGACAAATCCCTAGTATTTTGCTGGGTGCCAAGCCACGTGGGCATACCGGGTAATGAAGCTGCGGACCAGGCAGCAAAAGAGGCGCTAAACTACAACATATCAGACCTTCTCATACCATACTCCGATTTTAAACCCCATATTACAAGTTATGTAAAAAACCTTTGGCAACAAAAATGGAACGAACAAAGAAATAACAAACTCTTTCAAATCTAACCAACAGTTGGACAAAAACACCTAGCTCTTGGCAGTATTCGCGACACAACGGTTATGCATAGAGTTCGAATCGGGCACACATACATCACCCACGGATATCTTTTGAGAGGCGATGCTCCTCCACAATGTATTGGTTGTCAAGAACATTTGACTGCAAAACATATTCTACTCAACTGCGTAGATTTTCAGAACATTCGTTCACGCTACTACAGTGTGAATTCCATGAAAGACCTTTTTACAAAGGTAGCACCAAGCAAAATAATTTCTTTTCTGAAAGAAATACACTTGTACAGTAAGTTTTAAATTGAATTTAGTTGATTTTAGAGGTATACAGTACTTGTTTTGTCTATTTTAATTGATTTTAGTTTCAACTGAGTCTTCCTATAGCAACAGAACTGACACAATATGACCCTAACGGGTTGATAGTGTCGTTAAACCAATCAATCAATCAATCAATCAATCAATCAAACCGTAGTGTTTTGCTGGATGCCAAGCCACGTCCGCATATCGGGTAATGAAGCTGCGGACCAGGCAGCAAAAGAGGCGCTAAACTACAACATATCCGACCTTCTCATACCATACTCCGACTTTAAACCCCATATTACAAGTTATGTAAAAAACCTTTGGCAACAAAAATGGAACGAACAAAGAAATAACAAACTCTTTCAAATCCAACCAACAGTTGGACAAAAACACCTAGCTCTTGGCAGTATTCGCGACACAACGGTTATGCATAGAGTCCGAATCGGGCACACATACATCACCCACGGATATCTTTTGAGAGGCGATGCTCCTCCACAATGTATTGGTTGTCAAGAACGTTTGACTGTAAAACATATTCTACTCAACTGCGTAGATTTTCAGAACATTCGTTCACGCTACTACAGTGTGAATTCCATGAAAGACCTTTTTGCAAAGGTAGCACCAAGCAAAATTATTTCTTTTCTGAAAGAAATACACTTGTACAGCAAGATTTAAATTGAATTTAGTTGATTTTAGATGTATACATTACTTGTTGTGTCTATTTTAATTGATTTTAATTTCAACCGAGTCTTCCAATAGCAACAGAACTGACACAATATGACCCTAACGGGTTGCTAGTGTCGTTAAACCAATCAATCAATCAATCAATCAATCGTTCACGCTACTACAGTGTGAATTCCATGAAAGACCTTTTTACAAGGGTAGCACCAAGCAAAATTATTTCTTTCTGAAAGAAATACACTTGTACAGTAAGTTTTAAATTGAATTTAGTTGATTTTAGAGGTATACAGTACTTGTTTTGTCTATTTTAATTGATTTTAGTTTCAACTGAGTCTTCCTTATAGCAACAGAACTGACACAATATGACCCTAACGGGTTGCTAGTGTCGTTAAACCAATCAATCAATATATCAACCGTATCTTACGATATACAAAAAACCTTTAGCAACGACTTTGGAAGAAAATAACTAGCTCTTTAAAATCAGTACTATTGTTTGGCATAAACTATCCTCCCTAAGAAATGTTCGGGACGAATCTGCAACCGAACGCGTCGGGTATCAGGAACGTTACACAGTGAAACACATTTTAATAAAGTGTATCGATCTCCACGACGCTCGGTCAAGTTATCTGAGAGTTGACTCTTTGGAGCAAGTGTTTGATGAAGCTAAACCCAATAAAACTGCAGTTTTTAAAAGATATTAACGTGTATCAGTATTTCTAGAAGCTATATTTATTTTATAATTATAGAATATACACGGTTTTAGCTAACCTGAATTTTAACTGCGATAATATTCACAATGTAACCTGCCGTGTCGATAAACAAACAACTGACTAATAATTATCGCTGGATTTCAACTTTGAAGCTGTATCCTTTTCTAGTTATTAACCAGTGCTGACACAATGGCCTCATTGGGCCGGCCACATCTCACCAACCCACGTACAAACAAACGAACCAGCCCGCCATGACCACAAACAACCCGCATAGGGTCGGCCAAGAGTATATGATGATAAACGTAAGCAAAGTAAGAAGGGCTTTTTTGTGTTTTTTTTTAGGAACACACTGCTGCTATGGAATCTCCTGAGAACTGGGACGATGAATTGGCTGAATCTCCACGGCTCAACATACTTTCGGTTGCTCCACCGAGCGATGTGTTACAACAACCGGTATGCAGTGCCCATGGTAAGCCTCTGTCAGCCGGGTTTGTTATAATATGTTGGATGTTTGGATTAAAAGATGCCGTAGCAGAGCTACGTTTTGGATGGGTGGAGTACAATAGGTTTCAACACCGCCGCCTGTAAAATAATTGGATTAATTGAACTCTCAAGAAAACATGCAGTATAGTTTTAGATTTAAATGTGGCTGCTAACACTCCATGCGTCATGTCGAACGAGAAAACTTGCCGGATAAAAGCAATCTTTTCAATCAAGGGTGATTTCTGGCACGCAATGAGCTTTCTATGCTGAAGCGTAGCAAGAAGAGAAGTGCTCTCAGTTATGTTTTCTTCAGGCGCTCCTGTAGCAAAGTAGTTTTAAGTGGTCTTATAATAATAATAATAATAATAATAATAATAATAATAATAATAATAATAAGCAAATAAATCAATAAAATTGATATAAATAATTAAATCAGTAATAAATCAAACTATCCCCCTTCGCTATCCAGAAGGGGGTGGCATCGATAGTGGGAAATCAATTTAACATCAAAAGGCTCCGCTCGGGGGACATTCTAGTCCAAATAGCCACTTTACAACAATGTAAAAACCTCCTGAAAATAACATCTTTCGTAAACACCCCAGCTAAGTGCTCTGCCCATCGAACCTTAAATTTTTGCAGGGGAGTGATTACTCACCCTGAACTAAGATTTTGCTCAGATAAAGAATTAGTCGACGAATAACAGGACCAGGGTGTGACAGCAGCGCGACCTTTGGGCCAACGAGGAACATTTGTCCTTACCTTCTGCAAGCCTACTTTGCCAGGCAATATAAAAGTTGGATATTTAAGCCTACCAGTGAAAATATATATTCCGAACCCTATTCGTTGTTTCCACTGCCAGAAATACGGGCATAACAAAGACAAATGCAGAAATCAAAAACCCACCTGCGCAAAATGCGGGGAGGAAGGGCATGAATATAGTTCATGTACCTCTCACAACCCCAAATGCATAAACTGCATGGGCAGCCACCCGGCTTCATCCAAGGATTGTCCGCGGTGGCATGCTGAAAAGAAAGTGCAACAGATAAAATTTGAAAAATCGGTGTCTTATCCCGAAGCCCGAAAAGTGGCTGCTACCCTCCTCCCATCAAATGCGAAAACATATGCTAGCTCAGTAAGACCCAAGTTTCAGGATTTTGCCTGTCAAACTGACATCACATGGATTACGGAACAAAAGATTTTTTCGCCACCAAAGCAACAACGGCCTTCTAGAAAAACAAAAGAAACTAAAACTGAAACAGACTCCAGTCTTTGTGAGTCTTTACCAAGCACATCTCCTGAGCTGTCAGGGAAGAGAGACGGGTCTTGTACTCCAAGCCCCCAATCCTGTCAGCTGGGCCACGAAACAAAGGCAAGACTCAAACAAAGAGCTCAACTTGCCAAACAGAGGTTGCGCACAAACCTTACGGAGGAAATGAGTGCGAATAGATACTCCACTCTTATGGATGCTGGCGATGGGAGACCTGCAGGCAGAACCTCCCCTAAGCCACCCCGCTCAAATGAAAAGCCTCCAAAAGTAACGATTAACAGAAATCGAGCTCTTAGCAAGTAACGATGACAATAATTCATTGGAATATCAGAGGTTTTTGGACCAACTACCATGAACTGTTAACACTTATGCACTTAAATGAGTCATCCAAATTTCCCACTTAACTTTGAATTCGTGGGAAACCGATACTCGGTACTCCAGGATGCAGACGAAGGGAGTAACGCAACAAAGACCCCCGAAAAGCAACCATCCTCTCCCACCAGAAAAATAACAGAGGCAGAACAAGATAAAGTGGCAGCAAAACCGCAATTAAGACTACCTAAAGTGCGATACAAAGGCCTCGGGCCTATAGCAAGTAAAATGGCAATAGTCCACTGGAACATCAGAGGTTTTTGGACCAACCAGATAGATCTTTTAACTTTGAGCCAGCAATATAACACATGCATCTTTTGCCTCCAAGAAACATACGGCACTGACCTTCACCCACCTAATTTAACAGGTTATACCTCCTATAACAAAAACGCAAATAGTAACCGCGCCTCAGGCGGAATAACCACCTTAGTCCTCAACAATATCATTCAGAGTGAGGTCAAATTAAATACAAAACTACAAGCAACTGCAGTTCGTGTTACGATGAAGAAAACTTTTTCCGTCTGTAACATATACCTCCCACCACCATCCAAACCTCAGCCAGAAGAATTGAACGATCTGATCAACCAAATACCAAAACCTATTATATTCGTAGGCGACTTTAATGCACACAGCCCCCTATGGGGTAATACAAACACCGATCACAAAGGAAAGCTCATCGAAAACCTACTAAATTCCCATAATCTTTCACTCTATAATGATAAATCTCCCACTTATGTACACCCTGGCACTGGTTCAAAAACCTCTATCGATCTCGCAATGGCATCTAGTAATCTGTTTTTAAATGTTAACTGGGAAGTCTTGGACAACACCTACGGTAGTGACCACTTCCCCATTTTATTAAAACGACTAGATGCCCAACATCAGAAAGGTATACCAAAGTGGAAATTCCACAAAGCAAACTGGTCACTGTTCCAGGAACTATGCCAAAAGGCCATTAAAACCAACAATTGCACACATGATGACGACCCGATTTTACTTTTTACTGCTATTATGCAGGCAATAATGGAAAAATCCATACCCAAAACCTCAGGCAATCCCAAAAAGCCACAAAAGCCTTGGTTTAACGACGATTGTAAAAAAGCAATAGCCATGCGTAAAACAGCTCTACGCCAATTTTACATCAATCCGGACAATACTACCAAACTTGAATACAAACGACTACGTGCCGCAGCACGCAGGACCATCAAAGCAAGCAAAAAGCAAACCTGGGAGGAATATATCTCCAAACTAAACAAAAACGGTTCAACCAAAAAAGTATGGGAGATAATTCGGAAAATATCTGGCAAAAATATCCGAAAACCTATAAACCACCTCATCACAGACAACCAAACTATCACAAAACCCGATGAAATAGCAAATGCCTTTGGCAGAACCTTTCAATTCAACTCTTCATCTGACAATTACTCCCAAGCGTTCCGTCAAATAAAACAAGCAAAAGAACAAATACCAATGGACTTGACCTCAAATAATTTGGAACACTACAATAGCACCCTTACCCTGGCGGAGTTGAAGGATTCCATACAA
This sequence comes from Protula sp. h YS-2021, assembly GCA_949752745.1. Taxonomy (NCBI): domain Eukaryota; kingdom Metazoa; phylum Annelida; class Polychaeta; order Sabellida; family Serpulidae; genus Protula; species Protula sp. h YS-2021. The sequence goes on from OX457028.1 coordinate 55,978,211, forward strand.
AACTCACATGATTCAGCTGCCGGACCAGACGACCTGCACTACCAGGTTCTAAAACACCTACCTGAGGAAAGTCTTGAAGTCCTCTTACAATTACTTAACCAAGTTTTGACTACAGGAAACTTTCCTGAAATATGGAAAGAAGCCACCATCATACCAATTCCAAAGCCGAACAAGTATCCTACTAATCCACAAAATTACCGCCCAATATCTCTGACAAGTTCATTGTGCAAAACACTAGAGCGAATGATAGCCACAAGACTAATTTGGTATTTAGAGAAAAATCATTTGCTCACTGACATTCAAAGTGGTTTCAGAAAAGAGAGAAGCACCATAGATCACCTGGTTAGACTCGAATCATTTATAAGAGAAGGTTTTATCAATAACGAACATGTCGTCACCGTTTTCTTCGATTTAGAAAAGGCCTATGACACGGCGTGGAAACACGGGGTCATGCAAGACCTCTACAACCTAGGCATACGAGGTCGTCTTCCTGAATTCATTGAAGCGTTTTTAAATGACAGGCGGTTTAAAGTCCGTCTCGGTTCTGTTTTTTCGGACTATTTTGAGCAAGAAGAGGGTTATCCTCAAGGCTGTATTCTATCAATTCTGTTGTTTCTAATCAAAATCAATAGTATCAAATGCGCAACTAAACAGGGAATAGACAGCTCACTCTTTGTAGACGATTTTGCTATGTCCGTCAGGGGTAAGAACATGAATCTCATCGAGCGTCGCCTCCAGCAAAATATAAACTCTCTTCAAAAATGGGCCGACCAAAATGGTTTCAAGTTTTCCCAAACCAAAACAGTCTGCATGCACTTTTGCAACAAACGAAAGCCACACGACGATCCTATTTTATACTTATCAAACACTCAGATACCTGTAGTAAAGGAAAACAAATTCCTTGGTCTAATTCTAGACTCTAAGCTTAATTTTATTCCCCACATAAAAGAGCTCAAGAGGAAATGCCAAAAGGCACTCAACCTGCTGCGAGTCGTCTCCGCCCAAGACTGGGGAGCAGATACCAGTACTAAATTAAAACTGTATAGATCATTAATAAGATCAAGAATAGATTATGGTAGCATCGTCTACGGATCAGCAAGGCCTTCGTATTTAAAGATGTTGAACCCAATACAAAACCAAAGCCTTCGCCTTTGCCTAAACGCTTTCAGAACGTCACCTGCGACAAGCCTTCAGGTTGAATCAAATGAACAACCATTAGATATCCAACGAATCAAACTCTCAATGCAATATGCAACCAAACTATATGCAAATAAAGAAAACCCCACACATAAGGCAGTGTTCGAAAAAGACCATTCAGAAATCCTAAACACACGCCATAGAGTTATCGTACCCTTTGGCACTAGAATCCGTAACCACCTTAATAATGCTGGAATCCAAGTTGAGCAAATTGCAAACCTGAAAGTTTCAAAATATCCAACATGGAAAATACAAAGGCCAACCATAAACAAAACTCTGACAAACTTTTCCAAAGACACAACAAATGCTGAAGAGTTCAAAGTTAGGTTTGCCGAGATAAAGGAAACCTACCCTCACCATCACTTCATATACACGGACGGATCTAAACTCGATAACCAAGTTGCTGCCTCAATAGTTACAAAATCAAATACCCTGAAAACAAGATTACCAAACGGCTCCTCCATCTTTTCCGCGGAGGTTCGGGCACTCCAACTAGCCATGGAAATAGTCAAGATTAGTAGATACAAAAAATTTGTTATCTGTGTTGATTCCTTATCGGTCTTACAATCACTGGAAAACCTGCAAGTGTCGAATACAATGATTTTAGACCTAATAGAACGTTATGAAAGGGCAACTAAACAAGGCAAATCCTTAGTGTTTTGCTGGGTGCCAAGCCACGTCGGCATAGCGGGTAATGAAGCCGCGGACCAAGCAGCAAAAGAGGCTCTAAACTACAACATATCCGACCTTCTCATACCATACTCCGACTTTAAACCCCATATCTCAAGTTATGTAAAAAACCTTTGGTAAGAAAATTGGAACGAACAAAGAAATAACAAACTCTTTCAAATCCAACCAACAGTTGGACAAAAGCAGCTAGCTCTTGACAATATTCGCGACAAAACAGTTTTGCTTAGAGCTCGAATCGGGCATACATACACCACCCACGGATATCTTTTGAGAGGCGAAGAGCCTCCAGAATGTATTGGTTGTCAAGAACGTCTGACTGTAAAACATATTTTACTCAATTGCCTAGATTTTCAGGACATTCGTTCACGCTTCTACAGTGTGAATTCCATGAAAGACCTTTTTACAAAGGTAGCACCAAGTAAAATTATTTCTTTTCTGAAAGAAATACACTTGTACAGCAAGTTTTAAATTGAATTTAGTTGGTTTTAGATTATACACAACTTGTTATGTCTACTTTAATTGATTTTATTTTCAACCGACTCTTGATATAGCAACAGAACCGACACAATATGACCCTAACGGGTTGCCGGTGTCGTTAAACAAATCAATCAATCAATCAAACTTAAATGATCCGGCAGTATTTTGTCTTCAGGAAACATTCAGCAAAAACGACAATCCACCAAAACTTAGAGGATATACGTCATACAACAAACCCTCATCGGATGACAGAGCGACGGGTGGAATCGCTATGTTTGTTCGAAGTGATCTCTTACAAAGCGAAATTAAACTAAATACGCCTTTCCAGACCCAGGCGATTCGTATCACGCTTGGCAAAACTTTCACTTTTGTAATATTTATTTGCCACCACATTTGAGACCTCAACTAGAAGAGTTGAATGACCTAATAAATCAGTTACCTAAGCCAGTCCTATTCGTGGGCGACTTTAATGCTCACAGTACATTGTGGGGCAATAGTTACGTAGACATACACATATCTTCACCCTGGTACTGGTTCAAAAACCTCTATTGACCTTTCTATAGCATCTGCTAATTTATATCTTGATTTTAATTGGAAAGTGTTGGGTGATCTCCACGGCAGTGACCACTTTCCTATTTTATTGTCTGAGTCTAAAGCATACCACGAAAAAAGATCCCCAAAATGGAAGTTTCAGAAAGCAGACTGGTAAGAATTCCAAGAATTATGTCATCAGAGTATCAAAAGGAAACATTTTACTGATGATGAAGACGAACATATCTCATTATTTACCTTTCTTCTCCATGGAGTGTGTGAAAAATCTATCCCAAGGACATCAGGATCCCGCAAGAAACCACACAAACCGTGGTTTAATGACGCTTGTAAAGAATCCATAGCGCTTCGTAAACAAGCTCTCAAAAACTTTTCAGACTACCCAGACATTACAAGAAAAATAGAATATCAAAGGGCCAAGGCAGTTGCGCGTAAAACAGTCAAAAAAAGCAAACAAGAGTCCTGGCATGAATATGTTTCTCAACTCAACACAAATAATTCTCTAAAAAAGACCTGGGACATGGTTAGAAAAATATCTGGCAAGAACACTTTTAGCACAGTAAGCCATCTAGAAGCTAACAATAATATGATCACCGACCCAAAGGACATTTTAGATACCCTAGGCGAAACATTTGAACATAACTCATCTTCCGAAAATTATAGCCACGAGTTTAGACGCTATCAAGAAACAGAAGAAACTAATCCTCTTAACTTCTATTCTGACAACAGCGAAGCGTATAATGAGCACTTTTCTCTTAATGAATTGAGAAAGGCCATAGAGAGTTCCCATGATTCAGCAGCAGGACCAGATGACATACATTATCAGATGCTTAGACATTTGCCAGACCATACCCTAAAGATCCTTTTAGAATTGTTAAATCATACCTGGAATTCCGACACTTTTCCAGAAATATGGAAGGAAGCCACAATAATACCAATACCAAAGCCAAACAAAGATCCACGAAATCCTCAGAATAACAGACCAATTTCCTTGACAAGTGCCCTGTGCAAAACATTTGAGCGAATGGTAGCTGAAAGATTAAAATGGTACCTGGAAAGAAACAACTTGCTTGCCGACATACAGAGTGGCTTTAGGAAACAAAGGAGCACTCTGGACCATCTTGTAAGACTAGAATCTTTTGTGAAAGAAGCTTTCAATAACAAGGAACATGTTGTTACCGTTTTCTTCGACTTGGAAAAAGCTTATGACACAGCATGGAAACACGGAGTACTAAAGGATCTTTTTGATTTCGGCCTCCGAGGCCGTCTGCCCCAGTTCATAAAAGGATTCCTGGACGACCGTCGATTCAGGGTTCGCCTTGGTACAATATTCTCAGAATACTTTGAACAAGAGGAAGGCTTCCCCCAAGGATGCATCCTTTCAATTCTACTTTTCCTGATCAAAATCAACAATATAAAAGATACTCTGAGACAGGGGATAGATAGCTCACTCTTCGTGGATGATTTTGCCATGTCGTGTAGAGGCAAAAGTATGAATTTAATACAGCGTCGTCTTCAGCAGAGTATTTATTCTCTCCAAGTTTGGGCGAATAAGAATGGTTTTAAATTCTCACAAACCAAAACGGTTTGTATACACTTTTGTAAAAAACGAAAACAGCACGACGATCCAGTTTTACACATCTCTAACGTGCAAATCCCTGTTGTCAAGGAAAACAAATTTTTAGGTTTAATTTTTGATAGCAAACTTAGTTTTATCCCACATATCAAACACCTCCGAAGAAAGTGTCAGAAGGCCTTAAATTTACTGAGAGTCACCTCCTCCCACGATTGGGGAGCAGATCGTGATACTAAACTCATGTTGTATAGAGCTCTAATTAGATCGCGACTGGACTATGGCAGTATAGTTTATGGCTCAACTAGACCATCATATCTCAAGATGCTAGAACCGATACAGAATCAAGGCTTAAGAATATGTTTAAATGCCTTTAGAACATCCCCAGCCGACAGTTTACACGTTGAGGCAAATGAACAACCTCTCAATATACGGCCATGCAGTATTGTATAAAACTTTACGCCAATAGAAATAACCCTACTCATCAGATTGTTTTCGGATCACATTATGCGGATAGAGGTACCAATGCTATCCCCCCCTTTGGAACTAGGATTATACCACACCTGCAAGAAGCAGGTATAATCGTTGAATCTGTTGCAAATTACAAAATACCTAACCAACCCCCTTGGAAGTTAACGAAACCTGTGGTCTTGAAGACTCTTTCTGAGTCCACAAAAGAACGAACTAACCCGTGTGTATTTCAGTCAAAATTTGCAGAATTAAAGGATAATTATAATGACTACCATTTCAGATATACCGATGGTTCCAAACTTGAGGACAAGGCTGCAGCAGCTATTGTCACAGAAAATAATACATTTAGAACCAGGCTCCCTGATGGGTCTTCTATTTTCTCTGCAGAAATTAGAGCCCTGCAGCTAGCTATGCAAATTGTCAAGATTAGCCGCTACAAAAAATTCATATTGTGCGTGGACTCCATGTCAGTGCTTGAGTCACTAGAAAACTTACAGGTATCCAACCCAATAATTTTGGACTTGATAGAAAAACACGACGAAGTGGTAAAAGCTGGCAAAGAGATAATATTTGTTGGGTACCGAGCCACGTTGGAATCCCGGGCAACGAGGCAACCGACAAAGGCGCCAAAGAAGCGTTAAACCAAGACTGCTCAGATTTCCTTATACCGTCATCAGATTTTAAGTGCCATATTTCTAGATATGTCAAAAATCTATGGCAACAATATTGGGATGAACAAACAGACAATAAGCTATACCAAATTAACCCTGTGGTAGGGCGCAAATTGCCCTCCCTAAATGGCCTTCGCGACGATATGGTAATTCACAGATTAAGAATAGGACATTCTTACACTACTCACAAACATTTCTTAAGAGGTGAACCACAACCCGAATGTATAAGTTGTCAGGAACGGTATACAGTAAAACACATCTTGATAGATTGTATAGACTTCAATCACAATCGTCCCCGTTATTATAGAGTTGATTCCATGAGAGAGCTCTTTGAGAAGGTAAATTCCAACAAGGTCCTAGAATTTTTAAAAGAGATTAATATGTATTCCTATGTGTAGACTACCATTAAGTCTATTTTTAGTATATTTTTTAGTATTACTAAGATTTTATTTTATAATCATTTTTAATCAATAAAGTATAAATTCGACAAAGTTACCAGGAATGACACAATATGACCTGCAACAGGTTGGCGGTGTCGTTAAACCAATCAAATAATTAACTAACTAGCATCAGTAGCATCAGTAATAAAACAAATAACTGTTATGATTATGCAACGTTCTCGGAAGTCTGTTCCAGAATAATTTGCCGAAAAAGGACTGGTTTTGTATTTGCTTCATAATGCTGATTTTAGATAATTCTATACTCTTTACTGTATAAATAAGTAAGTGACCGCTCAAATTAGTAGGTACAAAAAGTATCTGTGTCGATTCCCTATCGATCTTACAGTCACTAGAAAGCCTGCAGGTGTCAAACACAATGATTTCAGATCTGATAGATCGCAACGAAAGGACAATCAAACAAGGTAAATCCCTAGTGTTTTGCACGTCCCGGGCATGACGCTAAACTGCCTGACTTGGGTCCGACCCTTTATTTTTAAAGGAGCCCCTTGACCCAAAGGGAGGCCGGAGTTGATATTCCGACCCCCCTCGAGGTACCAGTCTTACTGGGTTTATCTCAGTTCTACTGGTATCTCGCCCCCCTCCCAACCATACCCTCCCACCATTTCATCATCTCACCATCATTTCCCTTTTCATAGCCATTATAAAACCTTCCCAAAGACACACCTACCAAAAAAAAAAATAAAATAAAATAAAAATAAAAAAAAAAAAATAACAACAATGCCTTTCCACGTAATAATATCCCTTTTTTGATAAAAATGATGTCGTTAATCGCAATAAAGGAATCTTTTCTTACCTAATTGTTTCACATTCAATCCATTTTTTGTATTATCATCTGGGGTCTACTTAATTGTAGTACTCCAGACACGGTATTAGCTCTGTCACACCTTTGGCAACGACTACTAGCAGCCAACAAAAACCTGCGTTATACCGTTCCCACCCAAACCGCATAAAAGCGTGGCAACCTGTTGTGCGTTCACCAAGAAGTCTTACAGTAGCTGGTGACAATACCAGTCATAAGAACGCACTTTGCCGTGGGTTGCATCCCTTAGTGGAAGGAGAGCGGTTACCTGGGTATTGAGGCTTCTTGTCTCTTAGGCAGGCCTTTCAAATACACACTCTGCTAAGGGACTTGTTTGCCAATACATGCCTTTGGTCCTTCTCTTCGGCCCAAGAAGGGCGTTCGTGAACTGGCCCGTCACGATCAATAACGGCTGGTCGTTCAGTTTAACCACACTGCGGCTCCAGGGTCAATCGAACGGCGTTGGATGGAGAATACCGCCGCGTCTAGTAGAGTATTCCAGGTGTCCTAGCCCTAGGCGGGTAACCCCCGTTGCCGAAATAGGTGGTCACAGTAAGGCCGGGGCCGGCAGACCTGGAAGAAAATTTTCAAAAAAACACTTAATGGATGAGACAAAAGAAAAACAGAATGCGTCACCGACACCCAAAAGACCAAGGATTGAGGTGGGGTCTCCCCCTGCTTCATTTCCACAATACCTGATTATCACACCTATAGAGGGCACCTTCAAACTATCCCCCTTCGCTATCCAGAAGGGGGTAGCATCGATAGTGGGAAATCAATTTAACATTAAAAGGCTCCGCTCGGGGGACATTCTAGTCCAAATAGCCACCTTACAACAATGTAAAAACCTCCTGAAAATAACATCTTTCGTAAACACCCCAGCTAAGTGCTCTGCCCACCGAACCTTAAATTTTTGCAGGGGAGTGATTACCCACCCTGAACTACGATTTTGCACAGATAGAGAACTAGTCGACGAACTACAGGACCAGGGTGTGACAGCAGCGCGACCTTTGGGCCAACGAGGAACATTTGTCCTTACCTTCTGCAAACCTAGTTTACCAGGCAATATAAAAGTTGGATACTTAAGCCTACCAGTGAAAATATATATTCCGAACCCTATTCGCTGTTTCCACTGCCAGAAATACGGGCATAACAAAGACAAATGCAGAAATCAAAAACCCACCTGCGCAAAATGCGGGGAGGAAGGGCATGAATATAGTTCATGTACCTCTCACAACCCCAAATGCATAAACTGTATGGGCAGCCACCCGGCTTCATCCAAGGATTGTCCGCGGTGGCATGCAGAAAAGAAAGTGCAACAGATAAAATTTGAAAAATCGGTGTCTTATCCCGAAGCCCGAAAACTGGCTGCTACCCTCCTCCCATCAAATGCGAAAACATATGCTAGCTCAGTAAGACCCAAGTTTCAGGATTCTGCCTGTCAAACTGACATCACATGGATTACCGAGCAAAAGATTTTTTCGCCACCAAAGCAACAACGGCCTTCTAGAAAAACAAAAGAAACTAAAACTGAAACAGACTCCAGTCTTTGTGAGTCCTTACCAAACACATCTCCTGAGCTGTCAGGGAAGAGAGACGGGCCTTGTACTCCAAGCCCCCAATCCTCTCAGCTGGGCCACGAAACAAAGGCAAGACTCAAACAAAGAGCTCAACTTGCCAAACAGAGGTTGCGCACAAACCTTACGGAGGAAATGAGTGGGAATAGATACTCCCCTCTTATGGATGCTGGCGATGGGAGACCTACAGGCAGAACCTCCCCTAAGCCACCCCGCTCAAATGAAAAGCCTCCAAAAGTAACGATTAACAGAAATCGAGCTCTTAGCAAGTAACGATGACAATAATTCATTGGAATATCAGAGGTTTTTGGACCCAACTACCATGAATTGTTAACACTTATGCACTTAAATGATCCGGCAGTATTTTGTCTTCAGGAAACATTAAGCAAAAACGACAATCCACCAAAACTTAGAGGATATACGTCATACAACAAACCCTCATCGGATGACAGAGCGACAGGTGGAATCGCTATGTTTGTTCGAAGTGATCTCTTACAAAGCGAAATTAAACTAAATACGCCTTTCCAGACCCAGGCGATTCGTATCACGCTTGGCAAAACTTTCACAATTTGTAATATTTATTTGCCACCACATTTGAGACCTCAACCAGAAGAGTTGAATGACCTAATAAATCAGTTACCTAAGCCAGTCCTATTCGTGGGCGACTTTAATGCTCACAGTACATTGTGGGGCAATAGTTACGTAGATTTGAAGGGAAAATTGGTAGAAAATCTCCTTAACCATCATAATTTAACCATTTTCAACGACAAGTCATACACATATCTTCACCCTGGTACTGGTTCAAAAACCTCTATTGACCTTTCTATAGCATCTGCTAATTTATATCTTGATTTTAATTGGAAAGTGTTGGGTGATCTCCACGGCAGTGACCACTTTCCTATTTTATTGTCTGAGTCTAAAGCATACCACGAAAAAAGATCCCCAAAATGGAAGTTTCAGAAAGCAGACTGGTCAGAATTCCAAGAATTATGTCATCAGAGTATCAAAAGGAAACATTTTACTGATGATGAAGACGAACATATCTCATTATTTACCTTTCTTCTCCATGGAGTGTGTGAAAAATCTATCCCAAGGACATCAGGATCCCGCAAGAAACCACACAAACCGTGGTTTAATGACGCTTGTAAAGAATCCATAGCGCTTCGTAAACAAGCTCTCAAAAATTTTTCAGACTACCCAGACATTACAAGAAAAATAGAATATCAAAGGGCCAAGGCAGTTGCGCGTAAAACAGTCAGAAAAAGCAAACAAGAGTCCTGGCATGAATATGTTTCTCAACTCAACACAAATAATTCTCTAAAAAAGACCTGGGACATGGTTAGAAAAATATCTGGCAAGAACACTTTTAGCACAGTAAGCCATCTAGAAGCTAACAATAATATGATCACCGACCCAAAGGACATTTTAGATACCTTAGGCGAAACATTTGAACATAACTCATCTTCCGAAAACTATAGCCACGAGTTTAGACGTTATAAAGAAACAGAAGAAACTAATCCTCTTAACTTCTATTCTGACAACAGCGAAGCGTATAATGAGCACTTTTCTCTTAATGAATTGAGAAAGGCCATAGGTAGTTCCCATGATTCAGCAGCAGGACCAGATGACATACATTATCAGATGCTTAGACATTTGCCAGACCATACCCTAAAGATCCTTTTAGAATTGTTAAATCATACCTGGAATTCCGACACTTTTCCAGAAATATGGAAGGAAGCCACAATAATACCAATACCAAAGCCAAACAAAGATCCACGAAATCCTCAGAATTACAGACCAATTTCCTTGACAAGTGCCCTGTGCAAAACATTTGAGCGAATGGTAGCTGAAAGATTAAAATGGTACCTGGAAAGAAACAACTTGCTTGCCGACATACAGAGTGGCTTTAGGAAACAAAGGAGCACTCTGGACCATCTTGTAAGACTAGAATCTTTTGTGAAAGAAGCTTTCAATAACAAGGAACATGTTGTTACCGTTTTCTTCGACTTGGAAAAAGCTTATGACACAGCATGGAAACACGGAGTACTAAAGGATCTTTTTGATTTCGGCCTCCGAGGCCGTCTGCCCCAGTTCATAAAAGGATTCCTGGACGACCGTCGATTCAGGGTTCGCCTTGGTACAATATTCTCAGAATACTTTGAACAAGAGGAAGGCTTCCCCCAAGGATGCATCCTTTCAATTCTACTTTTCCTGATAAAAATCAACAATATAAAAGATACACTGAGACAGGGGATAGATAGCTCACTCTTCGTGGATGATTTTGCCATGTCGTGTAGAGGCAAAAGTATGAATTTAATACAGCGTCGTCTTCAGCAGAGTATTTATTCTCTCCAAGTTTGGGCGAATAAGAATGGTTTTAAATTCTCACAAACCAAAACGGTTTGTATACACTTTTGTAAAAAACGAAAACAGCACGACGATCCAGTTTTACACATCTCTAACGTGCAAATCCCTGTTGTCAAGGAAAACAAATTTTTAGGTTTAATTTTTGATAGCCAACTTAGTTTTATCCCACATATCAAACACCTCCGAAGAAAGTGTCAGAAGGCCTTAAATTTACTGAGAGTCATCTCCTCCCACGATTGGGGAGCAGATCGTGATATTAAACTCATGTTGTATAGAGCTCTAATTAGATCGCGACTGGACTATGGCAGTATAGTTTATGGCTCAACTAGACCATCATATCTCAAGATGCTAGAACCGATACAGAATCAAGGCTTAAGAATATGTTTAAGTGCCTTTAGAACATCCCCAGCCGACAGTTTACACGTTGAGGCAAATGAACAACCTCTCAATATACGGCGGTTAAAACTTGCCATGCAGTATTGTATAAAACTTTACGCCAATAGAAATAACCCTACTCATCAGATTGTTTTCGGATCACATTATGCGTATAGAGGTACCAATGCTATTCCCCCCCTTGGAAGTAGGATTATACCACACCTGCAAGAAGCAGGTATAATCGTTGAATCTGTTGCAAATTACAAAATACCTAACCAACCCCCTTGGAAGTTAACGAAACCTGTGGTCTTGAAGACTCTTTCTGAGTCCACAAAAGAAAGAACTAACCCGTGTGTATTTCAGTCAAAATTTGCAGAATTAAAGGATAATTATAATGACTACCATTTCATATATACCGATGGTTCCAAACTTGAGGACAAGGCTGCAGCAGCTATTGTCACAGAAAATAATACATTTAGAACCAGGCTCCCTGATGGGTCTTCTATTTTCTCTGCAGAAGTTAGAGCCCTGCAGCTAGCTATGCAAATTGTCAAGATTAGCCGCTACAAAAAATTCATATTGTGCGTGGACTCCATGTCAGTGCTTGAGTCACTAGAAAACTTACAGGTATCCAACCCAATAATTTTGGACTTGATAGAAAAACACGACGAAGTGGTAAAAGCTGGCAAAGAGATAATATTTTGTTGGGTACCGAGCCACGTTGGAATCCCGGGCAACGAGGCAGCCGACAAAGGCGCCAAAGAAGCGTTAAACCAAGACTGCTCAGATTTCCTTATACCGTCATCAGATTTTAAGTGCCATATTTCTAGATATGTCAAAAATCTATGGCAACAATATTGGGATGAACAAACCAACAATAAGCTATACCAAATTAACCCTGTGGTAGGGCGCAAATTGCCCTCCCTAAATGGCCTTCGCGACGATATGGTAATTCACAGATTAAGAATAGGACATTCTTACACTACTCACAAACACCTCTTAAGAGGTGAACCACAACCCGAATGTGTAAGTTGTCAGGAACGGTATACAGTAAAACACATCTTGATAGATTGTATAGACTTCAATCACATTCGTCCCCGTTATTATAGAGTTGATTCCATGAGAGAGCTCTTTGAGAAGGTAAATTCCAACAAGGTCCTAGAATTTTTAAAAGAGATTAATATGTATTCCTATGTGTAGACCACCATTAAGTCTATTTTTAGTTTTATTTTTAGTATATTTGAGACTTTATTTTATAATCATTTTTAATCAATAAAGTATATATTCGACAAAGTTACCAGGAATGACACAATATGACCTGCAACAGGTTGGCGGTGTCGTTAAACCAATCAAATAACTAACTAACTAACTAGTGTTTTGCTGGGTGCCAAGCCACGTTGGCATTTCGGGTAATGAAGCTGCAGATAAGGCAGCAAAAGAAGCGTTAAACTACAATATATCTGACTTTCTCATACCATACTCTGAGTACAAACCCAACATTTCAAGTTATGTGAAAAGCCTTTGGCAACAAAAGTGGAACAAACATAGAAATAACAAACTCTTTCAAATCCAACCTATAGTTGGCCAAAAGCCGCTGGTTCTCGGCAATATACGCGACACTGTGGCTATGCATAGAGCCCGAATCGGGCATACTTACATCACCCATGCATATCTTTTGAGAGGCGACCCGCCCCCAGAATGCATTTGCTGTCAAGAACGTTTAACTGTAAAACATATTCTGCTCAACTGTGTAGATTTTCAAAACGTTCGTTCACGCCACTACAGTGTGAATTGTTTGCAGACCTTTTTACAAAAGTAGTGCCAAGCAAAATCATTTCTTTTCTTAAAGAAATACACTTGTACAGCAAGTTTTAAATGAATTTAGTTGGATTTTAGTTTATACATTTCTTGTCTTGTCTATTTTAGTTGACCCTAGTAGTAATAGAATTTTCCCATTGTACCAGAACCGACACAATACGACCCTTACGGGTTGCTGTTGTCGTTAAACCAATCAATCAGTCAATCAATCAATCAATTAATCAATCAACCGCTCAAATGAATTCCTGTGTAATAAATGAGGTCAATTTGATAACCATAGTAATATATATGAAGTAGTAGTAGTAGTAGAAGTAGAAGTAGTAATAAATTAGGAATAATAATAATAATAATTCTTCTTCTGCTTCTTCTTCTTCTTCTTCTTCTTATTATTATTATTATTATTATTATTTTTATTATTATTATTATTATTAAGAAAAATGGAACCTTTGACTGTGATGGCAAAATTTACGAGTAATATAGAAAACGCAAAACACTGAAGAAAGCAACAATTTCACGCTTGCGCAGCTTTTTCTTGTCCTTTTCAGCAGCGGTGGCCATGGGCCACGTGTTATACCAATCGTTTGGGAGCCTCTGTCGTCTGTCTGTCGGTCAAAAACAACTGTAAATAACAAAAAAAAAAAAAAAAAAAAAAAAAAAAAAACAATAACGGGCTATGGTGAGTCCAGACCTCACAGAAAGTTGCCTCTCAGTGATATATATGGTCTTCAGGATTTTTGTGATTCTTTCTTTAGCGCCCAATTCTCGGCAAATTTTACCCAAACATTTGAAAAGGTTTGAAGCGGAATAAACGCAAGCTAGAATTTGCAGTCCAGAATGAAATTAATGTTGATTATATGTAAAATATTTAAAAGAATTATAATATTCACCAAATGTCCACCGTAACTCGCAATGCCAGTTCGTGCTTTGTTACACTGAGGCCACCTGGGCACCGTCACTTGGTGGTTTTGTTTGTTTGTTTGTTTGTTTTTTTTTTTTTTTTGCACTTATCGACAAAAAATAAGAGACGGCAAGCGAAGTTAGTCTACTGTACAGAGGACTCATAGATATTCAAACTTCTGCGCGTGTATTTTTGTTTTAAAGTGTTGAATTGGCATTATTGCAAATGTTAAGGTACAGATTGCAGCGCCTATCGTGCGTTAATTTATTGATGAAAATAAATATGTGTATTTTTATTTGTTTTATATATTATTAATATTCAAAATAATAGCATGGAATGGTGGTTAATTCTAGAATACTGTGGAAATTCTTTTCAATGTAGATACCCTCAGGCCGGTTGGAGTGGTGCGACCAGTGCAACATGAAGTCGGTGATGGGTGTCTGCTAGGGGGCACTGGTGGCCATGGAGGTAGCGAGGAGGAGGTGGACGTCAAGGGCAGCGAGTATACCCTTGTGCAGAGTCACCCGCTCAAGCTCTACGTGTCCAACATCAGCTATCGGGTGAGCGTCGCGAATTCTGTGTACCGCTAAGTGTTGGGGTTTTGTGTACCGCGGTCTACCGGAGTGTACTGCGATACTGAATACTGTGTACCGCTAGGTGCTGGCGTTTGTGTACCGCGGTGTACCGGAGTGTACTGGCATACCGAATGGGCTCTGCATGGTCTGAATACATAATACAGATAATGACAGAAGACATGCAAGATTGTGTCATATAAAAGATATGCTATTTTGTTATTATTATTAATGAGAAAAGAACGACATTGTGTGGGATAAAGGGTGATTTATGTAGTGTTGTCAATTATAAAAAAATGGCTGTCCAAGAAGAACCTTTTTGATCGGATCTGAATTTATCTGAGTAACTGTATTTCGTTTACAACTGTAGACAACTCAGAGGGATTTGTGGTCATTTCTCGACCAGTTCGGTAATGTGCGGAGCTGTAGTTTACTGCGAGATCAGAAAAAGAGATCAAAGGGGTAAGTTTTCCTTCATATTGATGTGAATTAACTGGTTATTTATGAAAAATACACAAAAGGCGGCGAGTTTCAAAAAATAGAAAAATCAAGATTTGGCCCCAATTCCAAATGGTCTGATGAGCGGATCCATGTCACTGGACTGAAGGAGTGAAGGTAATTCTCCCGCTTGTATGCCACTTTTGAGATTACTAATCCAGCGCCATTAAAGAAGATATTTATGGTTTTCAGACTGGATACAATTAAGCGCTTTGGGCGATTAGTCGCCGTGTAATTAACGTACTACACCTGTAGTCATTATGTCAAACATTTAGCTTTTTTTGTAGGTTTTAGCTTTGTATGTTCCATTATGTACAAGACATGAACTTTTCCGAGGTTACTCCCTGCCACATCTCAACCTCCCCCCGTTCCCTTTCTTTCATCATCCGGGCCCGAAAAAAAAACAGTTCAATGAAATCAGTCCATAATAAATGTAAAAAAGTAGTAGCAATAAAAAGGAAGTTCAACGGTATAAATTTCTCACATAACGCCATTTTTAAGACGTTGTATCTGTCATTTCTGCCTCTCTTTTTAACCCAGCCGACTTTGTCGGACTGGGTTAGTCGTATCACTATAGGGGGCTTGAATGTATGTGCGTATGTTAAACTGTTTCTTTAAAATGCTACTCCACCTACAGTTTTGCTCCAATCGTTTTGATATTACGCAGGAATGTTCCCCGGGTGGTCCCCCACCTGGCTAGTACTTTTTTTGACGATTGAGGAGAACCTGACAAAATAGCGGCACTTTTTTTGCCCGTTTTGTCGGTAATTACGTGAATCGTCAAAACCCAACCTCTCCAACATCCCTTTTCGGGTAGCTTCCAACCGGGAAATCTCGTTTTTGTGTATTAAAATTATGAAAAAGTTACGTTTAAAAACAAAGTTCTTCATTTTTTGGCCTAACAGTATTCGTTTCAGAGTTTTTCTCTCTTTCCTTGTTTGGTAACTCGGCTGGGTCATGTCCTTGGACATGCTTGTCTCCGGTAACAAGTCGAAAGAATCACTCACCAAGCTTCAAAGGATACAATATGCATATGCCAGATTGGTCAAAGATGTTCGGAAATTTGACTCAATTTCAGAGGCCAGACGGGAACAGCCCTGGGCTCCTGTAAAACGCAAAACGACTACAAAATAGCCTTGCTCCTCCATAAGTGTATCCATTGTGATAACGCTCCAAAATATCTTAGTGAATTGCTTAATCCAAAATCCATCATGAGGGCACCTCGATCATATTCGGAATGGTTGCTTGAGTGCCTAAGACACGGATTAAGCATGGCAATAGAGCGTTTTCGGTTTGCGGCCCAAAAAATCTGAAATTCGCTTCATGTGAATTCAGACGAATGACCGAACACTAGGTGTCAAGAAACGATTAAAAAAGCACCTAATCGGGATTGCGTTTAATTAAATTTTAGAACAAATTTTTGTTTTAGTAATGTCGTGATGTTAAGATATGCTAAGTATTATTAAGGATTTACTATATTATTAATTTTATACACATATTGCTCTAGCTGTAAACCGCTTTGAACATGAAAAATGAAAAAGCGGTACGTAAATGTGTTATGATTATAGACTGAGATGTGCTGTATGGTTTGTAGGCGAGCCTTCGTGACGTATTGGAACATAGAGTCATGCGAAAAAGCGCTGCAGGCCACGGGCACTGATCTGGTGCTTCATGGCAGGTGAGGCCCACTCCTTTGTCTGTCCCCGGAGTTGAGGGGAGAGGAGGAGGAGTGGGAGAACGAGGAGGAGGAGGAGGGAAGGAGGGAGGAAGGGGGAGAGAGAGAGAGAGAGAGAGAGAGAGAGAGAGAGAGAGAGAGAGAGAGAGAGAGAGAGAGAGAGAGCGTGTGTGTGTGTGTGAGAGAGAGAGAGAGAGAGAGAGAGAGAGAGAGAGAGAGAGAGAGCGTGTGTGTGTGTGAGAGAGAGAGAGAGAGAGAGAGAGAGAGAGAGAGAGAGAGAGAGAGAGAGAGAGAGAGAGAGATCAGTATCTCAGTAAAATCTTGATGTCTTTCTGTGACTGATCAGTATTTCAGTTAAACATGGGAATTACTTCTGTGACTGATCAGTATCTCAGCAAAACTTGAATCATTTCTTTGACTGATCAGTATTTCAGCAAAAACTTCAACTATTTCTTGACCTGTAGATATCTTTCCATTACAGAACGCTTAATATTGAACAAGCTATGTGGAAAAAGTACAATGAGAAAAGTGATCGGGTATGTGTTACTGTTTTAATTGTGAGCGTTTGTTGTATATAAGAGTAACTTGCTTGAAATTCTTTGGCGCCGAGACACGAAATGGACATTCCGTCAAGCCGCTCGAAGCTCACTGAAACCCGCAAATAAGATTGCTAATGGCCATCAGTGAAATTAAAATTCTATAGAGTTGAGAAATGATGTTCATATTATAAAATAATTATCGAAGAAGTCCATATATATATATATATATATATATATATATATATATATATATATATATATATATGACTTCGAGATGTACGTCAGAGGTAATTTGTTCAGGGAAATGCGGACGCAGATACGTCAGGAGTGGGGACTGGCGTCCAGGAGGACACAGTCGGGTGTACGTCACAATCGTTACCATTGAGTCAAGCCGAGTCAGAGGACACTCTTACAGTTACTGAGCAAGTTACTTCAGGTATGAGTTCCCTAAAGTGAACTTTTGGTGGCGCTCATAGTTGTGAATTTTGTCCTCTGTCAGCCCTTACAAAGAATACACCCGATAATAATGTCACAATAATAATGGGAGCTGATTATTTCACGTATTACCAGACATTGTAATATTTTAACCCCCCCCCCTTCCCATTCGCCACATAGTTGTAGGGCTTTCTTAGTCTATGTACAGTTGAGTCAAGTCTGTCCGAAACAGTGCCCGTATGAAAAGGAGATGCTTATTTTATTAGGCCAGCTGGAAGAATTGATTGCACTGGGCCAGCTAGTATATTGGGTACCAGGTAAAAAGCACCCCGCTCTCCCGGTAATAAGGCCCCCAAATTTTGCGTATCCGGTAAAAAGCCCCACCCCTCCTTCTGTGTAAATGTTTTTATATGTTTATGCAAGGTAGTGACGTGTGGGTGGTAGGCAATCTGGGACCTAACAAAACATGCTCTATTCATGACATGACTTCCTAATTGCAATTAGACGAACGTTCAGTGCAGCAGTTGAACATTTTGATACGTTATTGGAAATGAAAAATATGTGACTGAGAAACATCTAAGAGGATGATGTAACAACGCCAAAAGCTCTTTTAAGCCCTTATAAACACTTCAATGAGGAGTTGAAAGGGGGGATTACCGGGTATGCAAAACTGGGGGCTTATTACCCGAGGGGTGGGGGAGGCTTTTCACCGTGTATCGGTATGTTGTTATAGACTTCTGAACGCAGGTAGCACCATCACTATGGGTTGCGAATTACGGTGTTGTAGTATTCATTCTGTGAACGTCACAGCGGCCCGTTTTTCAGTCATCACTAAGAACTGAATTACCGGTACATGCACAGTACATATGCAGTTTAAGTTAAAATTTGTAGGTTAAAAAAAATTATCCAATGACTATAAAGTAAATCGGAAACAACGGTTGTATAGTGTACACTGTTGACGTAAACTTCGTGTATTTTTTTGTTTTAGATGAGACTGGGCTGAATGATTTGCCTGATGACTGTCTCTTAATCGTGTTTAGTTACCTTCCTGTGATGAACAGACTGAGGCTTGAAACAGGTACTTTTCTTCTAAAATGGGTAGGAAAATAAAGTGGACATCTTTCTTCTCTTGGTGTAGTCTCTTTTTATTCAATACCTGGGATCTGAAAATGAATAGATATTGCCTCACTTGATTGGCAGAGAACAAGACAGCATGGGTGATGTGAGGTCCTAATGTTTAAGTACACTGATTTCAAGTTCAGATCCCATTAAACGCAAAGAAAAGGGGGCGGAGTTCGTGAAGCCAGAATGTGTGTCATGGTTCAAACGACCCAGCGATAAGTGAATCGGAACTTGTTTTTCTCCGTTAATTAGTTCACAAATGGCCAATGTCGTTCGCTAAAAACGTGTCATTTCCACCTACCCTTTGTGTATTTTTTTTAGTTTGTTCCCGCTGGAGGGCGCTGCTGGTACGGAGTTGGCAGACGATAAAGCACCTGTCGTTTGAAGGAGTGACTTCACGATTTTCTCGTAAGTGATACTGATAAGTCCGGACGAGTTAAAAATTAACCCGGCATTATGCGAGTTAATTTGCTTTACAGATATCTGCTGGTTTCGACGTGGATATCTGCAAGTCTTGCGTTACAAGTACATTGGACAACTTGTGCCCTGGGCACTTCGGCCTTTCATAAATGGACCCCATTATAGGCAAGTCGCCCTCTGCTTTAGGGAACATTCGCGTCTTGTTTTGGACCAGTCTTTGGCCCTGCTCTTACTGTAAGCACTGAAATCTCGTGTTTAGACAGCTTGCTCCCCCCCTCCACCCCACCCCCTTCGCCTCCTTCTTCCCTTACTTGTCCCATAGCAAGTGGCAAGTAAAACCGATTAAATGCTGATTCCGTATTAACATTTTATGATCATTTGAGTCGTCCCCTTATCTCTAGATTTATCCTGTCTTATCTGTAACAGATAAAGCGCGCGTAGCTATGGAGGGAAGTACAACAAAAACTTGTGCAAAATGCTGTAGCAAATATACAGTGTGAGAACGGTTAATGGCATTGGCACATCTCTTAACTATTTTTTTAACGTAAGATTTTGACTGAATATATTGAGTAGAGTACAAAACTTCATCGAAAACAATCTCCGTCTTGTTTCTGCCGGAAGGTCACAAGATGAAGATCTTTCTGCTCAGTTGGAATAACAAAGACAAACAGTTTGAATTAGATCAAGTGGAGAAATAAGTGATCTTGAATTGATTGACAAAATTATGCGAAAACCTGAAAGTCAATATTTTCTTATTTGTTTATTTATTTACTCAAAATAAGTAGTTCTCTGCCAATTAAAACAGGTTTTCGAGATTTCGATTATTTTTATTTCGGAAAAAATATAATGTTGTTGAAATGTAAATAATACATGCATCGGTAATCATTTTCTTAGTGGAATAAAACCATCTGCACTTTAAAGGCAATTTGGTGCAATTAGACATGCAATAAAATACGAGGCTATTCGTGTAGTTATCTTGACTCCGACCAGGGGGTCGACGTACAGTTGTAGTTTTGTGTTTGTATAATCACGCTGTTTACTGTTGATGAAATATCTTGCGAACGTAAAGGTGGGAGGCTCTCCAAATTTGGTGTAAATGTGGCATATGGTGGTCCAAAGATTCTGCTAACTTCTGATGGGTGTTACGTTATCGGTCGCGACGTAAGGCGGAAATGTGACTAAAATTTCGTGGACACAATATCAGTGCAAGGAGAGGGGAACGTCTGTTCATGGTATGTTGGTATACAGATCGGACTATACGACAGCACTAAACCTTGGGGGGGGGGGAGACATGTTTTTTTCGAATGGAAAGCATTTCGTATGAAAAAAAAAAACGTTTGAAACTTTCCAGAATATTTTGCGAGTATTTACGCACTGGATCGCAGATTGTGCCGGAAACTGCTTGGTCTTTCCTTCACACCTGATTCTCAAATGGAACTTAGAATTTTATAGGCTCTGCTTCACGGATTTGACGGACAAATTACACAAGCATCGTGTATCTTGCTTGTGTCTTAAATATGGTTAATAATGGCACCCTGAAATTTAGGTCCACTTTTAGCAGGTGCTTGAGTCAGGTGTGTGATTTCATTAAATTGAGAGACAGGTGCACAGGGAAAAAATTCAGCTTTAGCTTTGATTCTACGTAAACCTATATAAACTTGGTCTTTCAATTTAAAAACGTCACTTCCAAAATTGTCGCTGTTTTGAATAAATTAGGGTGGGCTTTCCGCTGTTATATAAACGTATTGCAACGTATGATACCAAACGTAAAATAGTTTCGATATCACATTCAAACAGATTCGGTATCATACAGTCAGTTATTACATGAATTTTTAAGGCGGCTAATTGAAGTTTCTAAAGATAATTTTTTTGTGGTCACAGCAGTTATTACACGAAATTTTTGTGCGGCTAATTGAAGTTTCTAAAGATAATTTTTTTGTGGTCACACAGGTATCAGTTTTGACGACATATCGGATATAACGATATTTGTTTGTTCCAGCGATGTCGTTATAACGAGCTTGTACTGTACTTTTACATTGTATAGTTATTTCTTGTCGATTCACCGAATCCTGACGAATCACACGAATCACCCAGAAAACGTACATGGCCATAGTTTATCACACCATAGAAAACTACTCGTATTTCCTATGATTTCTCAGATCTTACAATAAAATGAAAAGATCAAGTCCATCTGCAGAGTCATAATGCACCAATACAAGAAGTTAGTTTTCACAAGGCACCCTTTGGTTTGAAGTGGCTCAGATCGTGTCACAAGCATGTGTGCCCCTTGAATTGCCTGTCAATCTTGTGCCGATAGCATAAAAAATCGCTGTTTCACGATTAGAATCAGGCTGTTTAGCATCAAGCAGCTGCAATGTATCCATCAATTTCTTGCATGTAGAACGCAGCGAAAATTGCGTAATTACAGAAAAAAAAGAAGCGCATCTGGGACTGGCCGTCCCTGAAGGAACGAAACATAAGGCCATAACAGTGGGTACTCTTATAACGTCTGTCGGCATTTCTTGATGGAATGTCGGAGAGTGTATACCAGAATCCGAAGTATCACATTGCTGTCAGGAATCACTTAGTGTTTGGGAGAGGGCTGGTGTAGCTGTATTGTAATTTTTTTTTTTTTTTTGCAAGAAAACGTTTCGTTTGCTCTGAGAATTTTGCACACTACATTTTTCGTTGACGGCAAATGACGGCTGGAGCTTACGTGTGAGGAAGCACATCCGCGGCGAGAAACAGTACGCCCCGTTGACATAAATCACTACACTAATCAGCAGCACAGACCAGCGGGGCCGTATTCCTCGCAGCCGGGTTTAAATTGTCCAGTTCGCGGATCCATGCTTAGTGTGTATCCAAATAGCTTCATGTCGATGCTGTAGATTTCCTTGATTTTGCTCATCACTTCCGCCTTGTTCGGAAGTCTATCAAAATAGGCAAGTTCTGATTCTTTGGGTGGGCTTTCGTTCCTGTGAGCGTGCATTGATTTCGATAGCTGTGTTCGAGTCACATATTCCATATCGAACTCCACAGTTTCTGTCTTTGCTATATATCTGAAAAAAAGACACATCACTAATGGTAAAATAACTTGTTTTGTTTCAAAAGTGCCACATTTATAGTTTAATTAAAGTGGTTAGTTTTGAATCGAGTTTTGAATTAATCTTTGTCGGAGTTGAGTTTACAGTGATACTGAATCAAGAGAAAATTGTCAATTAACAGTTCTATTAATGAAAGTTTTGTCTGAATGTAAGAATGTTCTGAAATTGCTACCGATTACTTAATGGCTTGTTTTCTTAAATTAGAGACGTATGGCAATTTTTGAGACACACAAAAAAGTTGTTGTAAGGGAGTGATTTCATTTATCACTCAGAAAAATTTCACGATCTGTCCTCTTCTGGTGCAACAACAAATGAGAGCTGTATTGAGACCCTGTTACTTACGAAAAATCAAAGGCACACGGATGCGATGATTCCTCGTACGTATCCCAGTGCTGGTCCATGGCACGTGACTTCCGGTCAAGGACGTACGTGATGTACTCGTCGAATGTGGGCCTCGTGATGTTTCGGAGCTCGGACTCGGGCATGTCCTTCGAGTATTTCTTGTGCAGCTTGCGGTAGCGGTTGATGATGACGAGGCCGTGACGTCGCAGGTAGTCTGGCATGTATTGTAGAAACTTGTTCTCAAATGCAGATTGCAGACGTGTGATTGGATGCCTCACTAAAACAAAACAGAGCCTGCGGATTACCGAGATATATTATCACAATACATTATCAGTCCCCCAACCAGGGCTTTAGGTCCAGGAGTGGGACTGTCATTTTTATGTCGACCTTGACCCAGTTTCAATGTCACAGTGGCCGCCATCTTGGATTTCCAGTTCGCTTGGCGGTGGTAAATCTACAACGACTTGTTTAATTATAAGCTCTGTGCCCGTTTCGTGTTCATCGGTAACACTAAGTGTGCTTGCTCGTCAACATTGAAACAAAATGAGGGAAGTTGGCGGAGGTTAGAATCAATTGTTACTCGAGCGTTGAGGGTAAGGGTAAACGAATCACTATATTTTTACCTATGTACTTTGTGGAGAACGCCTCATGTGATCAGGTGTAAATTCCAGTTTATAATTTTTAATTTACGTGATAAACCTTCTGCCCCCTACCCCCAGCCCTGCCCCCGCCCCCCCCCCCCCCACCCATGCCCCCACAGACCCGCCCCACTCAGAGTTTTGTGTCCGCAACTGAAGTTTTATGCCTCGCGTCTGATTTTCGTACAGCAGTTTCCATTGATTCAACCTGGTTTGAATTACCAGCCAAGTTTTTAATAAGAAAACGATCAAATAATTCAGAGTCGTTCAAACACAGTGACATGATATTCATACGCGGATTCATGACGTTTTGAAGGGTGAGGAGGTAGGTTACAAGGGATTGACTTGTCTTTAAAAGCGAGTTGGATTTGTGACGCGCTTTTTGCTGAAGTATCAATTTTCGCGTTTTAGTTGTTATTTTAATTTGATCTTTCTATATATGTGAGTGAAAGGAGGCCGGGGGGGGGGGGGAGAGGGGGGATTGGGTAGGGGGTTGAAGCACACAGTTCTATTTCTGGATCCCTCACAATGTTGTCTGAATGGAAACATATGGAAAAGCTGTTGAATGCAGACGGAAAAAACAGGCGCGTTTTCAAGAGGAACAAGCCGTCAGACATTCGCACATTTACAACAACATGTCTGTGCCAACACGAGCATTGTCCCTGCCTTGATATGGGCCAAACGGAATAACATCTTATGGGCTTGTTTTTGTTATTTAGAATAATAATTTAGGCAGTTTTGACATCAACCTGAGGCACTACTACAGGAAACACGGTATTTTACGGAATAACCTAAAAACGCTCAAACTGTTGGAAAGTGTATCAGGGGAAACTCTTCCCTTTTAGCAATTATTCTAAAAATATTTTAATCACAAGCCAAGGAAATATACACGTTATGTTATAATTAGTTTGGCTAAATTCTGTGGAGTTCTACAGTTAATTCATGCGTGAAGTGGAAATTATTGTCCCTGCTTTCTTAGCGTTTCTATTGCTTTCTGTAGAACCAGGTATATTGCAGAAGATGTTATAATTTTATAGTTATATAGAGACGAATTTTGTGGAATTCAGGGGTAGAATGTTCCTTAGTGTCACAGTTCGTTGATCTGTCCTTCTAGTTTATGCGGTTTCACGAAAGGATGCCTTTGAAATTGGGGTGTCATTTGCAATAGTATTTGAAAATATCAAATGTAGGGCACGATATCATTCCAAGTACTGGTACCGGTAGCTAAAAATTGGGTTACAGGATTCGAAGCATTACCCTGGTTTTTCAGGTCGCATGTAACACTATTTCAAAACGAAAAGGGAGTAGAAAAACAAATAACTAAAATACTAGAAATGAAAAATTTCTAAGGTTTCACGTCCACGTATGCTTTTCTCGCTTACATCTTTAGTTGCGCCTCTTCTACCTTAAATACTTACCTGTTAAGAGGAAGAAATAGTTGTAGAGATACTGGTGTACGTCGCTAATAGATTCCACTTTATTTAAGTATTCTAGGTCATACTTGGTCTTCTTATTGGTACTCTTCATAATGATGTCCCTCCAGGAGCCGCTTCCTGGAAACAGGAAGTAAAATTAGTGCGACACACATGGAATGGGGCGCAGGGGATTAAACCCGAAAATAGATAAAAAAAAAATGGTCACACCTGCAAAACCAAAGCACGACACGTCTTTTCCGAAGATGTGGCGGTGAGATTAGCTTCGTTGGCTGGGGCGTTAGTTTGGCAATCCCAAAATTCTGCTTTTGCATACGGCTTGGGGAGTAAGCAGGTAATGCACTAAAATTTTAATGCAATATTCTTTCATCACCCTACCAGTTTAATATCGTCCTGCATAGCGGTTATTATTATGATTTTGTTTGTTTGTTTGTTTTTTTTTTTGAACATTTTCAAGGGTATTAACTCAACTTAATCACCCACCCCTGCTCTTATACATAATGAACATCTCAGGTTTTCCTTTCCGTAATTCCAGCAACGTCGCTATAGTAAAGTTTCGATTTTATTTCAATATGTATTTACAGCATTTTTACAGACGAAAAGACATGACACAAAGGGAAGGTGAGCGGGCGCACCTGTTTTGGCGATGGTCTGTACGAGCACGCGATGCTTGGTGTCGACGATGACATTTTTGACCATTTCTCGGAGCTCCTTCTCCGGGATGCTCTCGTACGGCTGGTAGGGCCGATAGCCGCTGTTGTAGCAACGTTGCCGGAGGCGCTTCAGGCGCGTGGTGCGACACTGTTCATAACCTGTGCGCACACAAAAGATACCGCTCTTAATCTGCGCGCACACAAAACCACTGCTCAAACAGAAATCACTGTTCATAACCTGTGCGCACACAAAAGATACCGCTCTTAACCTGCGCACATGCAAAAACCACTGCTCGTAACCTACACAAAAAATACTGTTCATAACCTGCGCGCGCACAAAAACCATTGCTCACACAGAATCGCTGTTCAGGCTGCGCACACAAAAAGAACACTGGTCTTGACACTCTTGACGCTGACTGTGGCTGCAGACACCCCTCCGCCCCTTATCGCTCTCCCGCACTTGTTCGATGATTTTTAGTGTCTAATAAGAGAATGCAATATTCATTTCTCTCGGCATGTCTGTATGTCAGTTTTCTGACCATGAAGTCTCATCTAGTGCTCTTGCCCCCCCCCTCCCCCCCTCCCCCCCAACCAACTCAAAACACCTGTTGTTTTGGCGTGTTTCACATTAGCAACTCTGTATTAAGAAATAGATCCAGTGCATTGACTTTGTAACTCTTTCAACCCACTCAGCACAAGCCTGGAGAAATGGTTATTTGATTTAGTGAGCGAATTCCAGACTGCAATGTTTTTCCGCGAGGTTGCGTACAACTTTTTCTTATTTTTCTTCTTTTTTTCGCCTCGAGGTTATGAAGAACACTGGATGCCTGGCCTGCAGACGCATATAGGTTGTTTCTCACCATATACGAGCGTGAGTGTATCGGCGGAACATGAATGTCTTCGAAACGATGTATGATTTGCTGGCTATTAAAGGAAGATGAGAGTTCGATCCGAATGCACATTCTCTGAAAAGACACCATACAGCAGGAAGTTCCATTCTGTAAAATATTATAGGGGAGGGGGGGGGGGTGCATTAACAGAAAATTTACTTCTCATCCTGCTTACGGGTCGTTAAGTCTTTGGTAAAACACGAGAGGTATTTTTTTTCACTTTGATGTACTCCTTGGCTTACACTGAGACATAAACAGTCTGTGCTAGGTTGTATGGTTCCAGGCATCGACTAGCATGAGGCGCGTCTGTCTTGTTGGACGAAGAAAATACCCCCCCCCCGGAAAAACGCCCCCCGGAGACTCCCCCCCTCCAATTTTGGCAACCGCGAACAGAAGAGCCCCCCCCCCCCCCCCCGAAGATTTTTGCCATACCTGGAAAAATTCTGCATATTCACACATCTTGGCGAAGCTTTGCTCCCCCCCCCCCCCCCTCAACCATATAACCGCGTATTAAATGCAAAATATTAAAATGTACTTTGTTATTTAACGAGTACTTAGTAAAAATTACAAACTTTTCATCCACTGTGAGTAGCTTCGGGACATTCGGCTCATGCTTCTTACATGTACCCTGGATTCCAGTGACATTTTGTTCATTATGGCCCAAACAATGACTAAACTCCTTGGTAATCCCACCCCGTTATCACTTTAACGAATACGTTTCTGACCTAGACCCATTCCGTAAATGGTAGATAGTTTACGTGTGTGTGTGTGGGGGGGGGGGGGGGGGGGTTGGAATTTTACCAGATTTGTTCGTTTTACACAAAACTTTTACGTTCTGGGTCAAGATGATCGATGGTTGTCATCAGATGCCTGCATTGTGTGTTGTTTCTTTATCTTAGAAAACAGTACTGGTTTAAAAACAAATCTTGAGAAAAATCTAAAATATTTTATTGGCAGATAAAGCCACAAAAAAAGTGGTTCAGAAAGCACTAAAAAAACAACCAGCCCGGGAGGCCAAAAAAAAAAATGAAAAAAAATGGCTGTTCTGATGCTGAACGGCGCCACCTTTTTCCAATAATGTAAATTGCAAATGTCACTGTGTTTGTTTAAATGCGCCCACCTCATAGTTTATGTTTCAATACGTTTTGTGGAAAAGTTAGGCATATTAAATATTGATGTGACGCATTCGAAAAATTGCGAAGAGAAAGTTAGAATTCCTCTCATGCCTTACAAAATCTACTTATTTTACGTAATCAAAAGTTTATGTTACGGGTTGTTTAAGTAACAAGACTTTGGCTTCAATGTCCCAGAGACATTATGTGTGCTCATAATAAAACACTCACGAAACCTAGCCTCTTGAAAAAGGCTGATAAGTAGTTGTAAGACTGCACAGAATTGACCGATACGACTTCGAATGTGTGTGAAATAAATTTTAGCTCAGTTTTAAGAAACCTCGGTAGCAGACGATCAGTATTGAAAGGGGTTAGCATTTCTCTTTGTGTGGATCGGCTGTTCACTTCTGTGAAGCGCTTTCCACGCTGTTAATACGGACCATGTCTTGTTCCTTCATAATGCCACAGGCCATGTTTATTTAATGCTGTTGTTTTGTTTGTTTTTGCTTTGGGTTCAAACAGAACACACGTTTTTGTCCAACAGCCAACCTCTACGGCGGTTTGTTCTGTGGTGTATAACGCCTTTCTGCGTCGCATACCTATCGGGAATTCCGCGAAAATAGTACTCAGAAAGAGAGGAACTATTACAAAAAAAAATTAGTCGCTCCGTGTTTATACGTAACAGATATATCTCCTCAGAGGTCAACTGTTTTATAACAACGGCAGAACACAAAGTAGCATTGGGCGTCTAAAAAAAAAGTTGTTCTTTTGCGGTGACGAATGCTATGAGGGTCGGAATCGGGGTGGAGGGTGGCAGGAGGGGGGGGGGGGGTGGCGTAGGGGGCACGGACATGATCAGACTTATTTGATGATATAAATACATCGATATAAAAATCGGGACCGCCCCCACTCCCATTCAGGAAAATCTGCCCCAGCACTCATTTAAAAATTACTTCTATATAAAAAAAATTACCAATGACTCATCCAAGGCATTGACATGAAATCCACTAATCCCTCCTACCCCTCGCCCACATCCTTGCTCCCCCCCTCCCCCCCCCCCTCCCACCATCCCACACGCGCTTGAGGATAAGAGAACGCATTCACACTCACCTGCCACTTCCCAGACGGCTGTGCCATTCGTCTGGCTGTTATTTTGCGAGTAATAATCCTTTTGTACAGCATTTTGGTCAAAACCGGCAGTTTTCTTTCCGACGTTGGCGTCGGGAGATCCCGGTGAGCGCGTTTGTCTCGGTGGCGCGAACACGAATGGGTAACACAGGACGAATGCGGCAACGATTATTGCACAGAATTTAACACAGTTCCTCCTCAACTGCACTGTTTTCATGGCTTTATACTTTTTTTTCACAGCTTTGTCCGTGTGACTTTTACGTTGAATGATTTGTTTCTACAGCCATTGAAAATAGTAATGTGTATATTGACCTTGATACTCAAAGCGTGCGGGTATTGTACATTTGACAGTGCACCGAATACCTACATCCTCGTGTTTTCATTGGGCCTTCAACACAACACTGCGTTCTCCATTGTATTGCGCTGTGTACTGTACACTCTGAAAGCCTCTTCGTGATAACACAGAGGGAATGATTTTTGCCTGTGTGCGTGCTGGTAGTAACGATAACAAGTGAGGCATATCAGATTATATGTTCACATTTACCAACAACGCTAGAGCGTATTCATTTCTCTGTTGCAAAACATACACTTAACAGAATTATCTTGAAATGTCGAATTAAACTTAGTACACATCAGAAATCGTCGTAACAAGCAAGGTCTGCCACGAGTAACATTAAATGCAGTTAATTGCTGTATTATAAAGCTCTTATTGATGGTAATAGAGACCTTTTGAATTCTATCCTTGCGCGTGCTGTGTGCAAAATTGAAGGTTTTTGAAAATTTGGAAAGCATGATTCAGAAGTAAACATAACGTATTGAAAAATGTGTTTTTAACATTACACATTTAGTATATTGGTGTGAATAATCAGGTTCCCAAATCCCTGTTAAATATATTTATACTTAGGTATTTTCAGTCCCCCAAGTTGATTGAATTCGTGCGATTCGGTAAAATGTTTCCGTATGATTCCTTTTTTTTTCGCCATAACATTACGCGCACTCCTGTGAGACGGTTACTGCCAGGGCGACCAAATTTGGCAGACATGCTGTGACTTGTGTAGTTGGTCCACCTCAATTTTTTAAAAGAAATTCATTTACATTTTATATCTATAAATGAACATGGAAATTTTGCGATTGAAGTCTATTATAAGGCAAGCACACACTATAATAAGGCTAACAGTATGAAAAGCTATGGATCTCCTTCGATCGCGCCAACCGATCGCACGTTCGCGTGGCGCGAATTGAAATCCTAAAATGCGAAAGAAAAAAAGCAGTTTCGATCGCCATACGAAAAGTAATTTTGACCCTAAATTAAAAAAATAATAATAAAATATATTAATAAATTCGCAATAATCCTTTTTTCTTTTCATTGTAGAAATGAAATCTAAGAAATTACAGAAATAATGTCAAAGAAATTGTTGATCATCTAAACAGAATTTTTTTATCAATGGATTACAGTTCCTACATACAGTATCACCAACTTCACATTCTATAGCTTTCCTTAAAGTGTGAAGCTTTTTATTGAAAAAAAGAATGTTTGTGATAATGTTTAAGGAGAGACGTTTAACTTTTGGCCATGGGCTCCTGGTCTGAGACCTGGATATTTTGTTTTCAACGTGAGAGTCTTAAGATCCCAAAAATTACAGGGAGAAAGCGAAATTAAAACAGCCCCTGGTCTCAAGTTTCAACTTTCGGCGTTGTAGGCTCGTGTTGACTTGCATATTTGACTTCATATTTAAGATTCTGCTGCATAAAGTGTTTAGTTTTATTTTCTCTTTATGGGTTTCGTTTGAATTTATACAAAAATAAATGCAATTCAAATAATTTCAAATTCTGGTGTATCCGAGGTATTCAAATAAAGTAAAATTTGTTGTCTCGTTCCATTTCTGACTTCCTGTTAATACAAAAAAATGCAGCAAGAACTGCAATTAAGCCATCTTATAGATTTTTTTGGTAAAAACCTGTTTCACAAATAGAAATAAGACATACTTATTTGGTTTATTAGAAGAAAAAAACATCTAAAATATGCGAAAGGAGACTTAAGGCTCCAAAATACGTGGGAAACAAATTTCATTATGCGAAAGAAAAAAATTCCTTTCGCACCACCATGCGAAAGAAATTGTTGGCCTAGCGCGAACCCAGATCTCTCCATCGCCGACAAGAGTGAGAATTTATTGTGCGCATGTGCTCTGTGCCTGTATCTTTGTCATTGCGCTGAACAGCGGGGATGCTTATCTCCCACGTTCGGAGATGTTCACCTCCACACTTGCTATTAAGTGGTTTTTCACAATTTAAATGCCAATGTTGGGTTTCATAAAAAAAAAAACAAAAAACAAAAAACACAACACACGAAAAACCCAATAAATTTTTTTATTGTCGAGCGAGGTGGGAGAGGCAAATGATTCGTGGAATCGCGATTCTGGCCCCTGCCCATATAAAGGTTGCATTTAGACGGCATTAGTGGGAGATACTGGCCCAGGTTTATTGTTTAAGTGAGTAAACAAGGAATCTCAGTACATCAGAAACGTCTACACAATATGTTATGTGGCTTCTTTGTGACAGCGTATAGTTGTTGCAAACGTAACGCTGTCATTGTTTTATGTTTAAGGCCTAAACGACAAAGTATTTCTGCGGCTTTTGAAGCGTTGTTGCCGGAACCTTGTGTCATGTGACGTGTCATCGTCCAAGTGTCGAATGCTGTCCTACAAGTCATTCGAACAGATAGGTACGTTCACGTCTAGTGGAGAGACAATCAAATTTGTTTTTTTCCTTCTGTTTATAGTCAACCCACACAGACAATTCTGAGACCAGCACAAACCATTTTATAGATCAGTGCAAACAACTTTTGAAAAAAAGGGAAAACCACTTTTAATATCACGAATATATGTGACAGACACTTCTAATCTCTTCTTCGTTGCTTGTAAACATGAGCGATCCCGCAGGCGCAGGGAAGTGGGGCGGGGGGGAGAAGGGGGGGGGGGGTAGCGGGAGGCGGAGGTGCATTTTTCCTCGCCAGATCATTCCTACGCTTGAATGTGTTGCAGGTGCACTGTGCCCCTCGTTACGGAGTCTGGATCTGTCGGGGACGTATATAACCAATCAGAGTCTCCAGATTTTGGTTCAAAATACGCCTCTCCTATCAGTATGTTTGTGTTTTTTTATATTTTTTTCCGGTTTACACACACACAAAAAAAAGAATTTTCTTTATTTCAGAGTAAGCGCCTTAGGAGTCAACACAGTCAACAATTTGTATCAAAAATGTTATCCCACACTTAAGCAAATGAAAAAGCAACTGCAATTTCTGTCATTTTCTTCTTTGAACGAAGCAACCAAATCGTACAGTTTGATCATAGTTGTGCGTCCTCGCTGTACTAAACAACTGCGACAAAACGGGCTGCTTACTCCGGATCGGTGCTGTGTATAGAGCTGGAGCAGATTATCGATTTACAGGCGGTCCTACGTACCGGATCCACGGCTCCATCATTGCTGGCCAATGAACAGGTTGATGAAAGCCTGCCGATAAGAAGGCCGATTACTGCCGGCCTGTGTAGCGGGCGGGTGCTCGAAACGGAAAGGATTGCACATATCCGGTTCAAAGCCAAATAAATTACAGCAGAGAAAGTACGAACACCCGGTATGGAGGTTTGAGGGGGGAGGAGGGAGAAAGCGGTGTGGGGAAGCCGTAGTTCTTAGAAAGGTGAAAAGAGAAACTTTAAATGATAAAATGTGGATGACCTGGACTCGTAAATTGCTCGTTTTTTTTATAGAAAATCAGGCTGGAAGGTTGCCAAGATGTAGGAGAAAAAGGGTGAGTAAAATCCCTTTTAAAAAAAAAATTTTTTAGATATTAGTACAGTTCAGTAATGACTATTCGCAGCTGTGTAATCAAAACTGTTACATTTGTTAAATAATTTAATATTTAATTGTTAATTTTTTAACATTTGAAGGCATGACGTTGACAGTTTATGCAAACCACCTTGAATAGTAACTGATTAAAAATAACCGGACAAATCGAACATGCTGAAAAGTTTGTCAAAATAACTGCAGAAGCGAGGACTGGAAAAAGTGTCATTTTTCATTCTTATTTGAATTCAAAGCTTATACCGCTTCTGTCTCACTGAAAACACAGATGACTTTTTTCAGTGATAGTTTATATTTGTAGTCAAAGGATGCTACAAACTGACCTTCGAATTCATAACGATTTTTTCAAGCTGCAATGTTTGTGAAAGTTTAGCCTGATATGTTTTGATTTATCGTGTCTTGCACTATAAAGTGTCGATTTGTCCAGTGACGGTTTTGACCGGTGTCATTTTGTCTTTTGTGACTGGTGTCGTTTTGTCCGATGCAGTGGAGGACAATTTCTAACGAAACAAGCATTCTCTGCAGGTTGTGGTGGCTGTTCCACCAGTGCCGACAGCTGGGTCACGTGGACCTCACCATGAACAGATTCGTCAAGGGCCCGTCGTGTTTTCACAAACTCACCGCCACTGTCCACACTCTCATTCTCAGCGGCTGTTGTCAAGTAAACAAAAACTGCAAAAAAAGGGGAAAAAAAGAAAGAAAGAAAAGACAACGCACACTCACACACACAAAACGGTTTTAAGTTTTTAAGAGATTCCTGAGATGACGTGATGTAAGTTGATCTGTTAACCGGGGCTTGTAACTCGCTCCCTTTGGGCCCTTTTTTTTTTATGAAACCCACTTTGGTCACGCGCCCCCGAAAAAAAACTAAATAAAATAGCATAAATGTATAAGTAAAAACAGTCAACACTGAGTTACTGGTCACCCAGCTACTGGTCACCGGGTTACTGGTCACCGGGCTACTGGTCACCGGGCTATTGGTCACCGGGCTGCTGCCCACCGGGCTACTGGTCACCGGGCTACTGGTCACCGGGTTACTGGTCACCGGGCTGCTGCCCACCAGGCTACTGGTCACCAAACTGGCGGTCTCTACATAATTGGAAAACCCGGACAAGTGACCATCAAACAATATTTTGAAGAAAATATTTAGTTATTTTTGAAGTAGATATATTTTGCTATTACACCTTCTGAAGAGCTGGTTTAAAAGCAGCAGATTTTGAACACGAAAGAACATTGCACTAAGGGAATAAAACCTTGTCTTGGCTTTTTGGGACTGAACCGGAGTCTTGTCCCTTTTGCCATACTCAAGCCAAAAGAACTGGATTAGGATTTTGTGCTGCAATTTTTTAGTTCTTCAGACTTCCTGACGATATTCTTAACGTTGTTTTAAGAGAAAAGAGACAAGAACATGCCACTTTTGAAACCACGAATTAAGAAATGTTCGTTTGATTTCACCAGTGAGCAGTTGTCTGGTGAACAGTTTCATTGATGCCCACTCGACCATAGGCCACTATGATCTCCATTGATCCTACATGCTTTACACCCGTAATTCGCTCCCCCCCCCCCTCCTCCCAACTTTTCATAGTGATAGGAGTGGTGAAGCATCGAAATCAATTCTGCATTTTAGGTAAGAGAAGAAGGCTTCAGGAAGATATCAGAGCGCTGCCCGGCGCTACGGGAGCTTAATCTACACGACTGCTCGCTGCTGAAGGATGACTCCCTCAAGCTTCTCTGCTTGGTGAGTTCATGTTACGCGCCGTTCTGGGACCGGCGCCGTTTTAAGACGGCACCGGCGCCGTTTTAAAACGGCACTAGCGTCGTTTTGGGACCGATGCGGGTCCCAAAATGGCCTGGCCGTTTTGAGTCGGCGAGGGGCCGTTTTGGGTCCGCCTGGGTAATTAAATGGCACATGCGCTGTTTTGAGACGGCACATGTGCCATTTTAAAACTACGGTTCAATTTTAAGAAGCAAAATAAAGGGGACATTTTACTTTTTCTTAACGTTTATTCAGATTGTACTGTCACACTATTTTCGATAACTTTTTTCATTTGTTTATGTTTTGATATCAATGTTTATGTTTTATATCGAGTCGCAATTGTCAATTACTTTTGAGATCAGGGGATTAACACTGTGTGCGCGTGAGCCTTGGGATTATGATTGGTGAGGGCAGACTGCGCATCGGACTCCGAAAATGGACAGTTACTTGGGAGATTAGGGGATTAAGACTGATTTGCAGAAAGCAGCAGATTCAGCAGGTCCGGAGTAGAAACTGTCAGTAGATTAGGGGAGCATTTGGGCATTAAGTAGGAGGCGCCGTTGTTGAGTCTGTTATTGTTCAATAAAGCATTGCTATTTCATTTTTCCTTGTCTTTTATTTTGCTAAAAATAAGCAATTAAATTATTTCATTATTCCACGATATGTCTTTGGTGGCAAAATGGTAGGGTGTGGTAGCAAAGTGGTCGGGGGCAAAATGGTTGGTTGCAAAACGACCTACACCCGAGTTAACTACATCAAATAATGTGTCCGTACTAGCAACTCGAAGTAGTTTTTCTGACTTTGAATTATCCTCGGGTTTTTCAGGTTTTACTAAAACATCAACTCGTCCCAAGTCTGGAATTGTTACCAGTCCGTAGCCTTTCGAGACTTGACACGTTTGTCTGTTTCCTCATTCTTAAGCACTTTTACTGTCCTGTCATATTTCTCACGACTGATAACTTTGAAGGTTTTTCAGTTTTCAAGTTCTTTTATTTTTTCGCCACATTTTTCTTTACATTTATCCATTTTACCGCATCTTAATAACAATTGCAATAACTTTTTAAATGAAATAATTTAAATCTGGTCCTAAAACGGCACCGGTGCGGTGTTGGTAATAATGGTCCTAAAACGGCGATGGTGCCGAATCGCGGACGGTCTCAAAACGGCGACGCTGTTTTGGGACCTCTGAATCCTGGAATATGGTCCCAAAATGGCACCGACGCCGTTTCAAAACGGCCCTGAACATTCACACTCCCGCCGAAAGCGTCTGTGCAAAATAAAAAGTGCTGTCTTCTTCCAGTTTATTTTTCACACCCGGTTTTGACTTTTGAGTTTAATAAATTTTCTTCTATGCTTAAAGGAGGTGTGTAAGCTCTTTGATAACCCTTTCTTTGAAACCATATATATATATATATATATATATATATATATATATATATATATATATATATATATATATATATATATATATATATACCGAATTATAGTACAGCAGAGCCGGCATCGATTATAACAGCCCTGGTAACAGCATAGCTTTGTCTCAGATTAAGTTTTTTGCTGTTTAAAAGTGTCGGTTATAAAAGACGTATAGGATAAAGCGACGCTATTTCTCGCGCACAGCCATGCCGTTATAACGAGGTTATACTGTAGTACGTTCTTGACGTTACATTCCACACTATGGTATCGTTATACTTCGTGTATGATGTGGTGTGTAATATAATCATTATAGGTTGTATTTTTTTCAGGGTTGTTCGAAATTGAGAAAGCTTCATTTATCTTCTCTTCAACTTGGTAAGTTCAATTGAAATGCGGGCTCTAGACCCTTTTATTATCTTGGAAGGTGGGGGGGGGGGAGACAAACGAGAACTTAACAATGTAAAAAAAATTTTCTGAAGAAAATGGGACATTTAATATGTGTAATTGGAATAGGGCGAGGGACAATTTGATTTCCCGATTGCCAGCGCGCATAGAACAGATATTGTTGCTGTGTTTGTTAGGAGGAGGTACGCACAACCGTCTTCTCCGCTCTCCCAGTATCAAAAACGTCACGCTACGCACTACTCAAGTTGTATACTTGACATCACCATAACGACGTAACTAAGCGACAGAAAACATGGCAGAGTAGTACAAACATATCTATTTGTTGAGAGAATATATAAGCACCAAAAATCATAAAATAAAGATAAAAACATTTGCCTTTCGACTGATCAGGAAATCTTCCCTTAGCCTTGCATACGTTTCGCACTCGCCTTTCAGGTTCGTGCTACCAGCGCTACAGGCTGCGGGAAGATTTTTTCGGATCAGTTCACCCTTTCGTGTGGTTTTATCGTTTGACTAGGTTTGAGAGGTTCACTGTAAGATATATAAAGGGATGTTGATATGTTTTTAAGATTCTTATTCTTAGGTCTGTTGTCACATCGTATGCTAGCTGATTGACCGGGTGTGTGACTATGATTGACTTACAGTGACTATAGAGGGACTAGTGTATATCGGACAACTGGCTGACTTAGAGGAACTGATTGCGTTTAGAAATACTGCGATATCCGACGAGTTCCTGTGGGTGCTATCTCAAAATTGCCAGAAGCTACGGTAAACACATTCCCACTTCCATACATTTTATTCTTTTAAGTTTTCACACAACAGTTTTCAC
Source organism: Protula sp. h YS-2021 (assembly GCA_949752745.1). Classification (NCBI taxonomy): domain Eukaryota; kingdom Metazoa; phylum Annelida; class Polychaeta; order Sabellida; family Serpulidae; genus Protula; species Protula sp. h YS-2021. The sequence continues at coordinate 56,014,959 of OX457028.1, forward strand.
ACCGTTGAACTGTGCTTGGGTTAAAACGTCATCATGTTCTCATTGCACGTATCGTGGTGATGCCAGTAGCCAGTTACCATGTCATCAGGTACTCATTTTGCCAATCGCGGCGATGTCAGTAGCCAATAGCCATATCATCGGGTGATCATTGCTCGTACCGCGGTGATGCTAGTAGCCAGTGAGCATGTCATTATATACTGATTGCACGTACCGCGGTGATGCTAGTAGCCAGTGACCATGTGTGTCACCATGTTGTCATTGCACGTATCACGATGACGTTAGTTGACAGAGTTACATCATAATGTCCTCATCGCATGTATCGCAGCCAATGACCATCTTCTGTGCTACTTGCACGAGGCGCTGTCAGCACGTGAGCAGAATGTTTTACAGTTGTACTTGGCTGTTGCAGGACGCTAGACATAAGCCAGTGTCACTGGAATGTGACGGACGCCGGTGTGCGTCACCTGGCCCAACTCCCCGACCTGGCGCGTCTCAACATTTCCTATCTGAACCAGGTAACAATATATAGCTAATGACATTGTCCTTCTGCAGACGTTCATTAGTACGGACAGGGAATCGGTGGTTTGTTCGTTAGACTTTTGGCGTAGGAAGACCAACGTTCTGGGTTTGAGTCCAGCCAGAGGTTGGAAGAAGGGAACTGTCCTTCACTCTGATCGCCTCAGCTAGGCCAGTGCAGTGGGTTAGATCAACTCTCACGGAATTCTGAAATTATCGCCCATTAGGTCTTTCGGCCATGTGTATACTTTCAATATACTTTCTGCATACTGGAAACTTTCATAAGTATATGTGGAAATAATGTCGTTTACGCCAGTTGCCTTTTCCTACAACCATCAACCTGTAGTTCCACTGCGTTCTATGAATGTGACCGTCGAAGAGACAGGTTAAAAGTTCCGAGGACGTGCTTGGTACACACCCTGGTACACACCTTGCGCTAAGGGATGACCGGTGACCTGCCAGGCACACCTTGCTGTGTCCGGGCGGTCACTTCATTCTCATGGTCAGAAGATTGGAAAGATGAACGAGGAAACAGATGTAGTGATAGAGCAGGGGGAGGGGGGGGGGCGGGCATTAGGGTTCATAAGCCATACCCCTTGCGTGCGGGTGGGGGAATGGGGGCTAGGGGATATATGGACCTCCTCCCTCCTCGCTGTTTTAACTGATGCTATAGTGACATGGTTGCATGCATTGTGTGGTAAACGACACTTCATCTGTGTTGTTATTTTTTGTTGTCAAGGTTGGCGACAGTGGCTTGATAGGGCTGACCAATCAGGGGGCGCTACGCGAGCTCAGGGCGAGGGGCTGCTCTAACATCACTGACGCAGGTGCCGTTAGCTTTACACGGGTCAGCGCAGTCAAATGTCTGGCCTAGTGTGTTAGTTATTTTCTGAATGTAAGGTTATGTCATTGCGACAATAGAAAATGACCATAATTTAGAAGTGTGTCTTCTTTTTGTCTAATTTCCGCATTGTTATTTTCAGTCCTAAACAAAAAGAAATAGCCGACGATATCGCAAGCACTTTTTATTCATGTGCTTTGCAGTGGTACCACTTTTACCGTTTATTCGTAATCAAAATTTTCCCTACAAACATGGGGATGGGGGCGGGGGTTGAATAAATACTGCTACGCAGCTATTATAATTTCGTTAAATGGGGATATTAAGAGAAAGTATTTTGAGATTTTCATATCAATCTAGTCGAGAAGCGTGATTGATGTCAAGGAAGTAATTTTTAGATGGGAATTTAATTTCCAAAAAAAAAAAAAAAAATGTCAGTGGGTTTCCCTGTTTGGTTCCTTCTCCATCTCGTGGGGAAATTGCGTGTTTCTTTTGTGTATAGAGAACCTCCTTGTAACGATATAACATGCGTGTCAAGTTTTTAGCCCAAGTGACTGTCATCGGTGGGCCATACCCATTTCTTGTGGGGTTTCGCGGTCCGTTACGTGTGTTTGTAAACAGTTTTTTTTTTTCTTTAAATGCTACTCCACCAACATATTTCGTCCGATTCTTTTGAATTCTCGTGTTTGTTTTGGTGATTTGCCCGAACTGGCCGAAATTTTGGCCCAAATTTAAGAAACATAAAAAAGGCTACTCTTCCTACAAATCCGGCCCAATGGCCTTGACATTTTACAGAATGTTCCCCTCAAGCTCATTCATCAGGCTTACATTTTGTTTAGCGATTTGACCACAACTGGCCAAAATATTGACCAAAAACGGTCAAATTAAAAAAAAAAAGAACCATACTGTGCTCCTAGCTGGCGCCTCGTCACCCGGTATGGAGACCGGTTTAGTTTAATGGTTCGCGCATTCACTTGCGAAGCAAGAGGTCGTGAGATCAAGCCTCGCTGTAGGTGTACTTTTTCATCATCTCCTTTCCTGGCTTTTGTAGGCACATTTTAAGCCGACTTGAGCAAAATTATATCAAAAACATCAGTAGATAAAAACTCTGTCTTTTGCTTTTTTTCTCTTCTTCGCTCCATTACTCCATCAGAAATAGATCTTCGGTAGTGCAGTTGTGCAGTATTTTTTATTGCGTCTGCAAAAACTGCCCAAATAAACGAACAGCTTTCAAAGAAATACAAATATTACTGTTCGTCCCACAGAGCTAGTCCGATTTCTTTTGATAGCAATGTTGCCTATGAGGTATTCTACCAATTTTTTTTTTTTTTTTTTTTTTTTTGCAAATTGGTTGGTTTTTCCTTTCACCTATGTAATGCCTTAGATTTTACGGCGGGATACAATATCCACGGGCATTCTTGTTTTTTTTTTCTTTTGTTTTTTCTTGTTTTGTTTTTGTTTATTTGTTTTTTTTTTTTTTTTTTTTTTTTTTAGCGGCACGCCAGTTGATACTCCGAACAGAACTTAGATGACAGTCATTGATGTACGTGAATGTGTTTGTAGGTCTGCAGTGTGTATTGAGCCTGTGAGTCACTGACGTACGTGGATGTGTTTGTAGGTCTGCAGTGTGTGTTGAGCCTGTGTGAGTGACTGACATGTGTGGGTGTGTTTGTAGGTCTGCAGTGTGTGTTGAGCCTGTGTGAGTGACTGACATGTGTGGGTGTGTTTGTAGGTCTGCAGTGTGTGTTGAGCCTGTGTGAGTCACTGACATACCTAGATGTGAGCGGCTGTCATCACGTGACCACGGCGACTTTCGCACACATCATACGCAGTATTCAACAATCAGGCAGCTTCACGGAGCCCTTTCACCTGTATATTGGAGGTTTGTTGTTACCTACAGAAACGGCTCGAAAAGATGAGAGTCTAGGAACTTTGTTGTTGTTTGTTAGTGGGCTGATAAAAAGGCAGGAAACAAGAAAAGGAACACCACATGGGTAACCAAATAAATACGGATGGGTAGTACTTAGCCTGTACTCCCGTAACCAATGATTAACATTATATTTGCTTCATTGATAAAAATGGCGAAACATGTTATCACCGTCCTTGGGTTATTTATTTTTGTTGGCCTCGACCTGCCATTAACATGTTTTTGGCAGACAAACGTGTAATCTAACAGAAATCACCCTCGGCAGGCAGCCTTTGTGAGGACAAAACAGTCGTAATATTACTACTGGGCGCCTGGACATTCTTTGAATTGGTTAAATTATCTAAAATGTTGTACATTTTATTAAATTTAAATAAAAAGCATATAATGAAAAGACAGGAGGTAGAATAATAAGTAGATTGAAAAGAGCAGTGTAAGACATTTTATAAGCAAAACACAACTGCATTGTGAGATATGAAATGTGACGGGTTACCCCGAACTTGTATCTCAGTACACGTAAAATGTTGTCATCATGCTAGCTGTAAGTGCACGTGCACTCTTGTGATTGGGGCAGGAACGGAAGCGGAAGTGAGCGGGCACCTGCCATGCTGTCTACAAGTGCACCGTCAGAACCTGTGCGACTACTCGCTCGTGCCCGACCACCACTACCGTCTGGCATTTCTTGGTGCGTCCAGTTTTAACCCCGCACCCGCCCCCCGCCCCCCCCCAAAAAAAGAAGAGCTTTGTTTTCCAAGTGCGCCTTTTGACGCAGTGAAGCTTATCAAAACACACAACGAAACTTTTCTTCCAATGGACTCCAAGTTGTTGTGCAGCAAAACTTGAAAAAATAATGTATTTTGGATGCTCATTACACCGAGGTGTTCCCTAAATAGAGGTGCATTATGGGAAAAATAGGAACTGGGTCCTGAAAAGCATTCTCCGTTTTCAGAGGTTATTCCTTAACGGGGTTTTGTTTATTTTAATTTAAACGTTCGAAAGCCTTTCAAAATATTGAAAGTTAGACTGATGCTCATTTTTGTAAAATATATATAGATATATATATATATAAAAACAAATAATCAGGATTAGAAGAAAGAAGTGTGGTGAAATTGGATGATTTCCCTATTTTATTCACACAGGTGACCACTCGAGTGATGAAGAAATGGACGAGTTTTATCAAGGTTTGATTTTTTGAGTTTTAAAACATATATGAATCAATTAATTTCAAAATATCGTTAGTTGACTTAGAGATATACCTTAATGGGTTGGAGATAGCTGTTATTCAGTTAGAGGTATCTGATAAGGTGCAAGTTGTGATATAGTAAAACATCTATACAGAGGACGCCTTTGGGACGGGGTAGAATGTTCATTATGCAAGGGTGTTCCCTGCATAGAGGAGAAACAATAGGAAATTTGATCAGAACTATGTTCTGCTATTACCAGCGGTTGCGTTACGAGAGGTGTTTCCTAACATTGCCTTTACTGTTGTCTCTAATTCAAGTGGAAATGTATTATCCTAAATCATTTTAAGTGTATATCCACAGCAGCGGAATAATTCGCGCCACGGCACCATTTTCGTATTTATTCAATATTTGAAGGCCAAAAAGTTATTGACTCAGAAATATATCTAAATCATATATTTTAACAGTAAGATTTGAATAGTTTCTTTAATACTTTTGCGACAGAATTAAATACATAAATTTGCTACAACGCAGATGTGATGTTTGCTCGGTCTCTCAAGTGTAAGGGCAGCCATCACCTGTTTACAGACATTATGGACACGCAAATATCTCGTTTTGGATTGCGTGAAACAACAGAACTTAAGGTCCAGCAAGTTCTTAAATATTATAATAATCTTGTAGATAGAGCTACAGTGTTCTTGGACACTTGGGTGAACTTCTGGCACATCGAATCCTCGCTATAGAGGTTGGTGTTTTTGTCATTTTGAAGGTGATGGCCTTGACGATGAGGCTGACGACTTCCTAGAGTGTGATGATCCGCTGTATGCGGAACGATTCTACATGACGTAACCAAGTCACTGCACAAAAGACAACACTCAACTGTTTAGACATTGAAATAATTTCTAAGTGTATTTTTCAATGCGTGTATTGACCCATGTGTCAATTTATCGTAATTCCGACATGAAATGTGCGCATGCCGTCTCACTGCTTTTTCCTCCTTGTTGAACTGGAACACTTCCAAACGCCGCTCAGTTTCCAAATGAAGGTAGGTTATCCTATGATGGCTTCGGAAAATGTAGGGACCTGGGAACTGTCGGCACGGTGTACAACCGGATAGCGGACCGAAGACATTTTGTCTTATGTAAGTTTGTAATGAATTTTCAGTATATAGGTCATAGCTTTGGCTAAATGTTTCAAAGAATAGTGAAAAAACTGAATACTATTAGCTAATATTATTGTATCAGCTGAGTGAAATGCACGTGCACAGTCTTGTCACAAACAGCATGTGTATTAATGATCTATAGCTAGTGATGTGAGTTGAAGTGATTGGACGAAAACAGTATATATTTAGCCAATGATCTGTTATTGTTTTTTTGTGTTCAGCTCCTCCTTAGTTTGATACTGTTAAGTTTAATTTCCTTATTAGCTCGGTATCATAAAGTTATAATATACTGAATTTTCAAATATATTATGCCCTGAATGAGCATACGCCTTAATTACCTAGCTTCCTTGCTTGAGTTCTGTCCGCGCGCCAGAACGGTGTGAATGCAGCTCTTGGAAGGACCGGAAATGGGGGTTGACACTGTGTTTCTTTTAAAGCTCTGTCTCATGCAGTGAAGTTGATGTAATACAGTAATCCCAACTAAAAGGATAAAAACTATATATGGTACATCAATAATTCTAAGTCCGTTGTATTTATCCCCCCCCCCCCCCGTGTAACGGAGGAATATGGTTATGGGCTTGTCCGTCCGTCCCCATGCATTTTCGGGTTGTGCCTAAGAAACTGTACGTCGAATTGTTTTGAAATTTGACACACTGATAGAATACACATTGAAGGTCCGCATAATAGAACGTCATGTCCGGGTTATATATCTCCAAAACTATAGGTCGGGTTGGAATTTTACACACGGATAAAACATGTATGAAAGGTGTGCAACGTCGTGTTTTTATTCGGATTCATAAAATAGTGTCAAGATGATTGATTTCGAATATTAAAAAATCTCACATACATATTGAGCACATATTGCACATATTCATGAAAAATTGTCAAGATGACAGTATTTTGAAAATTAGTAAAACTTCGTGTTTTGATATAATTGTGTCTGTGTGATTGAACGTGTCGTCCAGTCTGTGTTCAAAAAACTATTCTTCTGATTTTCTTTTAAATTTCGCACAGGGATAAAACAGATATCGAAAATTGCCAAAATACCCTTTTTAAATATAAATTTTTGCTTTTGTTGAAAGTTAAAAATGCAAAACTGTTAGAATTGTGAAAAAATGTGATGAAAGTGGCAGTGGTATTGGCACTTTGCAAACCGACTGGAGCACCGATTTCATGGGTCATCAGCCCAACATTGCGGACCGGTGTAAGGAAACGTTTTGACCCCCCGGTCGATTTGTTTTAAAACAAACAGACCCCCCCCCGGTCGATTTGTTTTAAAACAAACAGACCCCCTCTGAAATGTTTTAACCCTCTTATTTTTTGTTGATTTTTTTATTTCTTTCCACATATGGCCACTTTATTAGTTTCTTTGATTGAAATAAAAACTATATCCGTGAATAACAATTTATTTAGCAACTAACATCTACATTTTCAAACACGAAAACACTTCCAACACCACTAACATATAGTCACCAAAAAATCTGTCAAAGCTCAATAACGGCATTTCAAAGGCTCAAAATCATAATTTTCTACATCAAGAGGTAGAAAATGCTTAAAATAGTATTTAAAAACCAAATGCACCTTTTTTTACTTCCATTTTATATTTAAACATGATTATTTGGAGGGGGTCATTTTATTATAGGGGAGGTCTGTTTGTTATGGCGGGCTTGCCCAAAACAAATCGACCGGGGGGTCTGTTTGTTTTAAAACAAATCGACCGGGGGATCGATTTGTTTGGGGGTCAAAACGTTTCATTACACCGGTTCTCTGTGAGGCTCAGGTTCTTCACATCTAACTCGTTTTGAATTATTAAAAAATCTTGTTGGTTTCTTTTGGAGTGACAAAAAGATGAGTGTTTACGTGAAATAATCCCTTTAAATACTGGTCATTTGCTGTAGGGGTTTCTCAAAAGTAAGGAAACATGTATGTCGTACATATGAAGTTGCAGCAGTCAATTCTACCCAGTCTTCCAGTTCCTTCTAATCATTTCGTGGGGGAGGGGGAGAGGGAAGGGATGTTGCTTTGTTTGTTAAATCATCAACAGACATGAGAACTGACCGCATTTTAGGTGTTTCCGCCTTTTTTTTTTTTTTACTTCAAATTCGTGGTCTCCGATATCGATTCAAATCCATTGAGCTCTCAAAATGCAGTTTGTAGAGGAGAGGGGCTGTCGATTGGGTGATACTGAGGCTTACCTGGGCAATATTTTGACAGTTTAGCCAATTTAAAAAAACGGTATTTCTGGGGAGGCTTCGCCCCCGCCCCTAATCCCCATTTATAAACACATAATTTTATACTACCAACGCTCCGCATTTTACCTACTTGATAAAAATTTCCGCTTTTTAAGGCACCGCCTGTTTTCATGCCTGGATCAAATGCTGGAATGCATGTTTTAAAAAAAAAAACAGTCTTTGGGTGATGATGCTTGGGCCTGGTTACTTACACAGCACCCATTAATATGCCTGCGTTGATATGCCTGCATTCTGTCTTGACCTGAAGACTTTCAAACGCATCATATCAATATGAGTTTGATATGGTTATCCATATTGAGACCAAGACGACAAATATGAGAGGGCGATTTTAAAAACAATGTTAAGTTTAATTATATGCGCAAGTTGGGGAACCCAGTCCTGTATACCTTCCGTCATAAGTGTTGATCATACGTCGTTCCGTGATAATACCGGACAGTGAATTAATAAGACCGATTCAAATTGATTGGTTTTGTTTTGTTTTTGATTTGGCAGGGTATTTTGCATCAAAATCGACCGATTTCATTTTAACGGTGTAGATTTTTAATATTAAATGAACTGAATTAAGATCATATATTCAAGATAAGAGGTTTTCCTGTACAAAGTAATAAATTTTGCAAATAAGAATTTGAAAATCGATCATTTCATTTTATCGACAGCGCCGTTAGTTGCAAAATAGTCCCTTTGAATCAATGCGAGTGACATGCATGTGCCTGTTATACTTAATGTTGTGTTCATGTAAGATATCTGTGGAATAAAAACTGCCATCTTTTAGTCGGAGGCTGGGTGTGGTACGGTGTGAACTTGGAGGATTAAGATTCATTCCGCCACTGTCGTCAGGTCCTTCTTGAACATGGCACGAGGGACATCAATTTTTACCTGGGCAACTGTCCGTAATAGGGTAGAATTCTATTGTCTTCTTGTGCCCATCCAAAGCATTTAATATACACTGGCTTTTCTTTTTTATACATCACTTTATTCACGATAATTACTTGCTCTAAAGGCCAGTGATATTTTCGAATGGATCAAAACATGGTCATCGACCGCGTATTTAAAAGCTAATTTTTAGGGATACTTTGGAATTCAACATTATGTCGAATGATCATCTCGAATACCACCACTTTCCAGAGTAAGTACACCCCAACCACCACCACAAGGAGAAATGTGTATGTGGAGAAAACATAAAATAGAAAAGCTGTAGTAGATCTTAGTCTATATGCATTATCTGTTGATGAAATGATCCTACCTGTAGGACGCTAAAAATATGCACCAATAAGAATATGATTGAATCAGAGCAGTGGCGTAAGCTTCAAGAACAGAATACCGAAGTTTCCCTATTCACCGTAATGGGCTAGCAAACCAGCCTACAATGTGAAAATATTGTTGCATAAATTATTAAAATAAATGTGGAATTTTCATACATGGCATTGTAAGGCATAAAGGGATATAGACTATATTCTGACGAAACTACAAAATACAACGCGGTGCAGAATAGGCTGAAAAACGGAACTTTACAGATAATGGATGTTCTCTTTTCGGCACAATATTCTACATGCCTTTATTAGATATGTATGACCTGTGATTAAATTGTGAAAGTTACTCAAGAACTAGGCAAAGGGGATACTGGACAAGGGATTACATTGCAAATAACATATCACATCGTTTACACAAGTAATTGTGTCCGGTCTCGAGCAATAAAGGGCGTGTCTGACTGTTGTCCAACAGTTTAATCGGAAACAGACGCACTGTATCTTAAGCCATAAAACCTGAGCCAAAGAAATTGCAAAATCGATTCAGAATATTCATGGTGGTTCACATCTTGTACACCTCCAATATTATATCCCCTTGCCCCACACGTACACTTACCCGGCGAAAACGCGCTGCAATCGCTCACATCTTTGCATGTTTAGAGCTCAATGAACGGATTCCGCTCACAAAATATGGTTCATTGCAGTCAAACTAGAGCGGCCGGTGCATGCAAAACATGAGTACAGGCCTCTATCACACACTTTTATTCGACACCAATTTAGTTTCTTGCTTTTGTATACAAAATAAAAGTCTTCCCGACTAAACCCATAATTCCCCAATAACCATTTTTCTTTTCTTTTTTCTTGAAAACGCCACTGGAGCTTGTAAACAGCAGTTTTAGTGCACCTAAGTGCCCAACCACCAGTGGTATTGAAGCACCAACTTGTAAGGCGGCTATGACTTAGAGGCGACAGTTTTGTTGAAGTTGTCGAGAAACAATTTACACTTAATATATACACAAAATATTAAGTTTTAAAGATGTGAACCTTCTTTAGTCCTTTGGTATATCTTCAATTAGATTAACAGGAAAAAATAAGAATTCATCAATCACTCGCCCTAAAAATAAAGTACAGATTCAACAATATTTGCATAGAACAAGTCAAGTACAATAAGTTTCTCCCAAGACATGCCCTATACAAGGCATGAAACCGTGTATATTCAATCATCACATTCAGAAAAAAGGAACTCTTTGAATTGTTCCTTACCTAAATGTAAAAACTAGTCGATGTAAGCAACACATTTTACTTAACACCTTTAAATTTTCACGTAGATGTACCAGTATTGCAGTTTCATTATATTAAGTAAGCAGTATTCGTATATAAGTTATAGCCATGAAAATCTACAATGGGCATATTGTATAAGCTAAGCACGTCAAAGTGGTGTTGCAAATTAAATATATGGTATCTGGCCTTAAAAATTATATTAAACGTACGGCAATTAAAGATAAATAACATTGTATTAACTGTGACTAGAAAATACTTCCACTGATAACACGAGTAGTAACTGGTTTTGTTCAAGAGATTTTATCCCGCTAAGTATTTCCACTTTAAATATGAAACAGAGAAAGTGTCTCGGTAGTTACATGCTATTAATCACTAAAAAGTCAACGATGACATATCACGAGTAGAAACATTAACATTAATCCTATCACGAGTAGAAACACTAACCAGGGTTCGTGCGCCTCCTGGAAAACCTGGAAATCTCCTTGAAATTGGAAATGGTCACAAAACCTCCTGGAAAACTCCTGGAATTCCATCAAGACTCCTGGAAAACTCCTGGAAATCGAAATCATAATTAATTTATTTATATATTCATATGCATTTCCAGATTTTGATGTAATTATATAAAAATAGGACGATTTTTCCATTTGTCCTATTAATGAGTCTGGTAGATCGTAGACACTATCATGTGGACTTGTGGTAACAAAGATAAATATTTCCATGTCCATCATGATTGTGACACATTTAGGCCGTTCACACATTACTCACACAGGGTGGAGAGGGAGGATAGGCTTTGATCACTGGCCTTGTATATAATTTAAGTTCGCCTACACGATCTACAGAGATTTTTGGCTTACAATATTTTTCCGACTACTGACTTTTTGTCACAATACAGTTGTATGATAAATTTGTACTGGCAAACGATGCCATAAGCAAGAAATCATATTTGTCTGTTCACGATGTTAACATATAAATATTTTTCACTATCGCTTATACATAACAGAAGGTATGGGTTAAAAATGGGCAATATTTAATAATTTTATTACTTTTATATCTTGGTTGATAGTTAAACTAAGGTAAAGCTTATTTCTTTATTTCGCATTGGGAGATTTATATCCTGGCCTGATTTGCCTGTCTGTTTGTAATGTGTGCACCGTATCTTAGGGTTGAGTCTGAAGGGATTAACTAACTAAGGACGTTGGGAGGAGGTCTGCATGGGAAAGCATCTTAATGGGGAAGAGTCAGTTAGGTTACAGGATATATCGGGGTCTAGTTGGAGAAGTTAAAGGATATGCCATGGTCCTTATTCAAGTCATATAATGCTACATGGATACATCCACAGTTATACATTAAAGAATCATACATAAATTACATGTGCAGTCTTTTAACTTTTCACCCGCTGCCCCATACGCACATTTGTGACATCATCCAATTTGCGTATGACTTAGGGTACGCCTTGGTTAAAGGACATCCCGCATTCTATGCGCATGTATTTATGGATGCTCATTAATATATCAAACAATTATACTTTATACTAATTTCTTCCCTTTTTAGAACAGCCGACTTCGTCGGGCTGGTCTTGTCACAACAATAGAGGGGCATCTGTCGTCTGTATGTGCGTATGTAAAATGCTTCTTATCCTTCAGTTTTAATCAGACTCCTTTCAAATTTTGTACGAATATTCTCCAGATAGGCCTCTCTTTAAAAATTAGTTATTTTGGCAATCCGATAAAAATTGGTCGAATGGAGGGGGGGGGGGGCATTTGAAATTTTTTGAATGCCAACTTTCAAAATGCTTCTGCCACAATTTTGAACAGATTTTATTTAAATTTTGTGCGAATGTTTTCTGTTTAGGCCTCTCTTGAAAAATTACTTTTTTTGGCGATGCGCCCAAAATCGCCTAAATTGGGGGCTTTTAAAAAAGTTATTGGTGTCCAATTTTGAAAATGCTTCTCCCCAGTGTTGATTAGATTCCTTTCCAATTTTGCAATAATGTTCTCTAGGTAAGCATTTCTTGAAAATTACTGTTTTTGGTAATCCGAGGCATTTTGTTTTCCAAAATCTAAAGCTACAGTTTGATTACATTTATTCGATCTTCGAGCATATTGCTCTTTATGTACTGTTTCTGTAACATTTATTTGCGCTCCTCCAAAAATTTGCCTCCTGCCGCCGTTTGTTTTTCAAAAAGTTCTGATAGTAATTTTAGTCTGATTGCTTTCATTTTTAGGCGTAGTCCAACGCTAGGGCTGTTTGAATTTACTTTGTTTAGATGCACAGGAGACTGAACGAATGACAGCCTTTGAAAAACTTCAGTAACCGGTTTTTTAACTGTGACTACCACTTTTTGGCGTCTACACAAGTCTTGATACTTGATTAACTACATCTCAGTGGTCACATTGTCCCTGGACAGTCTTGTTGAAATCTAGAAAACTAATGAAATCTCCTGGGAAACTCCTGGAAACGGATCCAAAATCTGGAAACTTCTGGAAATTGACCAGGAAAATTCCGCACGAACCCTGGACTAACGTCATCTTACGTTAATTTTCTTTCAATTATGATTGCAATCCCAGTGGAGTGTTAAAGCGCTTGCGATGACATATGAAGCTGATGTACTGCACTCACAGAAACATATTTAAAGGTCATACATATGAACAATTGGTCTGAAAATATCATTGTCAGCTTAAAATAATTAACGAATGATCAACATGTTTAACCATTCCCTTGATAGCTAGTTTTGAGGCTGTCATCATGCTCAATAGAAGTTAACTGTTTCTTTACTTTATCCATACCTTTAGTCTGTTAGTGCAAGTGTTATCATTTTTAGTTTTGCCAAATTGATAAGCACGTTAGTCAAAAAACCTAATTTCTCATTTCAGCAGAATATCTAAAATTGCAAATAGAAAAAGAAAAAAAAAGTGGGCTATCCGGGTGTGAAAATTAATATGAATAAAATAGAACATATGATGTGTACTAAATACGAAAGTAAAATGTTTTACGTTCGAAACTGAGCAAGCGCTTGACAGTGCCTTTAAAATTATAATGTTTTTCAAAATTTTGAACTTCCGCCATTTATATTCCAACAAGCCATATTTCAAATGTTTAAAATAGCAAATCATAAATATATAATTAAATGTTATTCAATTGAATTTATTATTTTAACTAATAAATTATATTTCTCAGACAAAAACGAAGAATTTATGAAAACATCGGTCATCGAAATTTTCGCTGCGGTGGAGTTTTTTTTTTTTTTGAAATTTTTTTAGAAAATATTTTATTTTTTAGAAAAACAAAAAAGATCGCCTACCGGGTCTAAATAAAAAAAATGGGATGGGATGCAAAAGTTTTTTCTTCCTCATCTTATTGCCTCATGTGCGTGAATAAGCCTAGGATATAATGAAAAATTTTAGAAAAAAACTCAGTGAGAATAATGAGAAGAAGCTAGACAAGAAAGGGAAACGACGAAATTCTTGAAGCACTCTCCAAGAAGTTTTTAACCATGAACACACGCACTGTCATATAAACAGTAAACTGCGGTGAACGAATCACATTGTTTACATGACAACAAACATGGCGGACGAAGAGGTAATTTTATTTTCTGTTTTCTTCTCTTGCGCCCTAACACCATTATTTATGACGAATTCCGGTTGATCATAGACAGCAGCCAGGAATTCTATATGCGATGATGTCAGATTGATGACACATAACAACCGCTTTGGGGTTTGTAACACCCACTTATTGTCCAAAAAGCCTCGAAGTATCATGTAACCCGGTCTGTACTCGTACATGGGATAATCCACATATACGATCTGTACAACAGGCACTAAAAAGTAATAATTACAAAAGTTTTCAGACGCGAGTTTCAAGTACAACAGATTCCAAGTACTTTTCGTACTTCAGCCTTTTTAGTGCCTGAAATGGTGACTGACTATAGTCACTCAATGGTGGCGAGCTCTAAAGGTGTAGTTTAGGATAGCTTAAAGTCAGTCCCTTGCTTTCATTTTGTGCATCGCCTGTAAGAGAAGGACCCGATATAACAGAAGGGAACCGCTTCTTGGAGCTAAGTTTAGTGGATCCACATTATCCACTCTGTGGACCCAGTGGGCCGTTTATTGGACAGAAAGGGTTTCGGATTCGATAATTGAAATGATCATAGATGTCAATCAGGGTGCTGCGCATCTTCTGCGCAACTTAAAGGAACCAAGGCTGAGACTGGTCTGTCTTTCTTGAAATACGTACAAAGAAGATTTATTGCGCGTTATTTGCGACTTCATTGAAGCTGCTAAAATTCGGTAATAAGCCTTTTTCTCCAATTGTGAATATAGTGTTGTTGCGAGCTAATGTAACATATTACACAGCTAAACCTCATGTGTATTTTCATCGATAACATTATTACACGACTTCTCTCATTGGGAATTCTCTTATGTTTATTATAGCTTTAATAAACCATATTGCATTAAGTCAGGGACCTACTTCCAGTTACATAGTCCTAAACGAGACATTTCTGTTTTTCAGTTAGTCGGATTTGTAAACAGATCGATTTTTTTTTTAACGACTGACCGACCAGCCTAGGCAGGTAGCCTTCTGGAGGGGACAACAGGATCTTGCAGGGGTTGGAGAGATGGGGGAGGTTAAAAGATGACATACCGACATGTACGACATGCTATTTCTGTGTGCAGTATAGAGTCTTGGTGACGTTTTACTGAGGAATAGAAGCTATTATTTGAGTATTATTTTATTTTGCACAATTTCAATTTTTGATTACTTTTCAGATGATAAGAAATGTTCTTGGGGGGTGGGGGGGGGGGGTTGAAACAGGTGGATAGATTTTAGAGGAGTCTGGCAGTTACTGAGTGTGGTCAGGCATGCAGATAACTTGAATATCCCACCGAGCAATTGTTAAAAAGAGTTTAAAGCTCTTGGAATGAAATAATTGACTCCTTTTCAGCTCCGGAAACAATTCGGTTGCATGAACCTGGGGTACAATGTTCTAATTCCGGTTTTGTAATGTCTATAATTGAATGTTTGTCAGCCTACATGGAACAACACAGTTCCAAAAACAATCATGTTGCGTAATTCTAAAGGAGTCATTTTCCAAATTTGAAATATTAATCATTGAATAATTGACAGCCTACACAGAGCACAGCTCCAGAAACAATTCAGGAGGAAGCGGAGCCAGGCGACGGGGGGACAACAGAAGCAGCCCAGGCCGAAGCAGCTCCAGCGGAACAAAGCGAAGAACCTGCAGAAGGTGACTAACATTCCGACAATTGCTTCTGTTGCAACCGACCGACTGCATTTATTGCCATATTGTTGAACTGGGGTGTCTTTCTTTAGTCTATGTGCAGGCAGTTGGCTGACTAGGTTGAACTATGTTTAATGCTTTATAGATTGTTGCCGTATATCCAGATAATTGTCTTCTAATCCGCCTGTATACGGACGAAATAGTTCTTTCAATGCTCGTGTTCATTAAGTTTTAGAGTAAATCCTTAGAGAGTGAAATTGAAATGAATATCTTGCAAATATAATTTGGGGTAGAGGGGGAGCTAACCCAGGTGGGGTAGGTGAAAATGTTATGCTAAGGGTGGATCCAGATAAGTGTCTTCTAATCCGCCTGTATACGCACGAAAGAGTTCTTTCAACACTCGTGTTCATTAAGTTTTATAGTAAATCCTTACAGAGTAAAATTGAAATGAATATCTTCGAATATAATTTGGGGTGGAGGGGGAGCTAGCCCAGGGGAAAATGTTATGCTAAGGGTGGTATCCAGATAAGTGTCTTCTAATCCGTCTGTGTCCTATTTTGTTTCTAGAGCCTGCGACCGAAGCACCGGCAGCTGGTGAAGAGGCGCCTGCAGCGGAAGGCGCACCCGCCGAAGAAACAACAGAAGAAGCGCCTGCCGAGGCTGCTGAGGGGGAAGCGCTTGCCGAAGCCGAGGCACCTGCTGAAGGTGGCCAGGAGGAACAGAAATCCGAGGGTAATTGATATTTATGTTTTTGCATTGCAACAGATCGTACCTGGCAGGAGTTTTGACATTTCGAGTCCCAGTATTGAAATAAATGATGCTTTGTCATTGGGCTGAAGATGGTTAATAGAGGTGAGTCTAAATTGGCTCAAGAATTGGTTTTAATTTGTTCTTTTAGTGATGGACATGATCTTCATCAAAACTCCGTGTTGACTTACTGGTTAAACTTCATATTGTGTACTCACTTCATATTGAAACTTTCGATGACTTAAGATGCACAAGAACACGCCTTTAATAGTCCTAGAGTTTTTTTTCCAGTTATGTCACCTTTTGAACTGGAGGAAGGTATTTGTTCTAGACAGTTTAAACCAGGTTCTTTTCCTGTCGTTTTTTCCCACTTTGGAAGAAACCTACCAACCCTGATTGCATTATGTCTCCAATCAGATCTGACCTTATTAAAGCACAGATAATGTCGCTTATTGGATTAAATTTAATTAAGAAGCTGCTGGAGAACCTCCAGCCGATGGAGAGCAGCCTGCAGCTGAAGGAGATCAGCCTCCGGCCGAAGGGGAGGAGCCTC
This sequence comes from Protula sp. h YS-2021, assembly GCA_949752745.1. NCBI lineage: Eukaryota > Metazoa > Annelida > Polychaeta > Sabellida > Serpulidae > Protula > Protula sp. h YS-2021. Next base: position 56,031,899 of record OX457028.1, read on the forward strand.
CGGCCGAAGGAGAACAAGCTCAGGCCGAAGAAGAAACCGAGGCCACACCGGAAGGCGAGGAGGGTGAGGAGTGGTGGCCGCTGGTGTGCATTTGCAGAGAATTCTGAGGCTTCGTCTTCGTCTCGTCTTTACCATTGTTGTTTGTTTCATTTCATAGCCTTGACACCTGCCTATGGGTTTTGCTGTGATTATTTGGAAACCACTGAACACTTCTGTCTGGTGCCATGTTAATCCTGTATCGCGTGTTTCCAGAAACTGCGTTGGACGAGGAGGTTGGGATGGAGGTGGGTGGAGGGGGGTGTTATTGGTGGGATTGGGCAGGACTTGGGGTGTGTGGAGAACACAAGATTTGTTTCATTTGCTCACGTGGAATACAAACCTTTACTTTCGCACAACCTCTCAGGACTACTCGTCTGCCTGAAGAAATAAAAAATCCAAATTTAAATTGTGATCAATAACGTAACTTAATTGTGGAGAAAAATAAAAGAATTTAAAATATTTTAATCATTTAGCAAAACTTTTCCAAATGATTATCAATAAACTGTTGAACTGCCAATTTAAATTGAAAACTTTTCCTTCATTACGAAATAAGGGTCATTCAGACAGACCCTTTCCATTAACCTCTCTTTAATATTTAGGATGCTGAAAAATTACTCCATTATACGAATTGGCTGCGGATTTCAAGAAATTCCTTATTGCACATAAAAAGAATCATAATGTTAAAACTATGACGACAGTTTCTGGAACAGTCTTTTCGTTTGAATGTAGTATGATACTGCTTTTCCTATGCACTAACATATGCCAGTAACGATTTACATTTTCCATGTGTTATTAAGTGAAGAAGAAATTGATATCTGGGTCCGTATTCAGTAACTTATCTGAAACTCTTACTCAAAAGAAGATTGTAAAACGCGAGTTTCAAATTCACTTGAGAATTTACTCAAAGTTTATGCTCTTCAACATCGAAATCTCCGCTGAGTGGAAGATTCTTGTGTAAGCGGCTGGGTAAAATGTTTGCTTCGGTAATTCAGCTTAGTGAAATGAAGTTTTTCAAACACATTTGGTGAAAAGCAAAACTTTACTAGCTTCCCACTGAACTTCACTTAATTTTAATCCAAGTCCACGCTGGCTCAAAGTTAGTCTGAGTCTGAACTCATCTTGAGCTTAACTTTTACTTATTGAATAAGCAAATCTGATAAATGGCTCAAATTTTAAGCTTGAGACTTTTTATTGAATACGGGCATTGATAACTAACCTCTTACTCACCCTTGGGTGGACTTTTTTTACATTAACTATTTAACTTGTAAAGACTCATATGGCTGTGTTTAATGTGCGAGTTCTCCTTATTATAAAACCAAATGTGCCAGAACTTGTTGACAACAGTCAGAAGAGGGACGAAACTGTAAAAATAAAACTTTTATTTTCATTGTTTCTCCGTAACGTATGCAAAAAGGTGTATGTTTTTTTTTTTTGTTGATGATGTCACGAGACATTTAAGAAGTGGATAATGATACTGGAATTTATATGTACATTGCTCCAGTTTAACTTACTGGTTATAACAGATGGCGCTTCAATCTCCGATGCAAGCGATGGAATTACACACGCACACACAGGAGAAAACACGTGTAAACATGCGGTTGTTGTACCTGATAACAAGATAGCGCGCTACCTGTTGTAGGTGAGGCCCCAGCCCCGGCTGAGGGAGAGGAAGGACAGGCACCTGCAGAGGAAGCAGCAGAGGGTGGGGAGCTCCCAGCTGATGGCGAGCAGCCCCCTGCCCAGGAAGGGGACGCCCCTGCTGAGGAGGCGGCCCCAGCCGAGGGGGAAGAAGCGTCTAAGACACCGGTGCCACAGGTCAGCCGTCAGCTTGATATAATACGGTTTATCTACGCAGTACAGTTGGTACTGGATTAATTAGGGATCATTCAGGTCTTTGCTCAAATACGATGACTTTAGTTTGGTCCTGCAGCATGAGAGTTTACGCTGACGCTCTAAAACCCCATCACGAAAGTTTGTGTTGTTATTGTTGTTTAGAAATAGTGGAGCACATTTTTAGCCCAGCTTACGTTACACGTAAGCTGGGGTATTCCTATCGGTTTGCGGGCGGTGTCCGTTAGTTAGTTAGTTAGTTAGTTAGTTAGTTAGTTAGTTGTTTATTTAGTAAACTTTGGTTCAAAATGCATCTACTCCTACAATTTTGATTCGATGTCATTTATTTTTGGTGTGAGGCATCCCTAAGGGGTCGTGCATACGGCTTGTGCTTTTCTAGTCGATCGGGTGATTTTTGAATTTTTGGCGAATTTTTAAAGAAAAAATTTTAAAATGTATCTCCTCCAACATTTTTGACCGGATGTGATTTATTTTTGGTATGAGGCACCCCTAAAGTGTCGTGCATACGGCTTGTGCTTTTTTAGTCGATCGGGCAATTTTTGTATTTTTGGGGAATTTTTTAAGCAAAAATTTAGAAAATAATTCAAAATGCATCTACTCCTACAATTTTGATTCGATGTCATTTATTTTTGGTGTGAGGCATCCCTAAGGAGTCGTGCATACGGCTTGTGCTTTTTTAGTCGATCGGGTGATTTTTTAATTTTTGGGGAATTTTTAAAGAAAAAATTTTAAAATGTATCTCCTCCTACATTTTTGACCGGGTGTGATTTATTTTTGGTATGAGGCACCCCTAAAGGGTCGTGCATACGGCTTGTGCTTTTCTAGTCGATCGGGTGATTTTTGAATTTTTGGGGAATTTTTGAAGAAAAAAAATTTAAAATGTATCTCGTCCTACATTTTTGATCCGAAACCTCTCAAAGATCCGATGACCCTAAAAGGTCGTGCATACGGCTTGTGCTTTTAGTCGATCGGACAATTTTTGTATTTTTAGGGAGCTTTTGAAGAAAAAAACTTCAAAATGCATTTTCCCCTACAGTTTTGATCTTTCTCCCTCTCTTTTTTTTTTTTTTTTTGGTTTGAGGCATCCCTAAGGGGTTTAGCATACGGCTTGCGCTTTTTAGTCGATCCGATAATTTCTGTATTTTTAGGGAATTTTTGAAGAAAAACTTCAAATGCATTTCCTCCTACAGTTTTAATCCGATTTCATTTATTTTTGGTATGAGGCATCCTTAGGTGGGTCGGGCATACGGCTTGTGCTATTTGACTCGACTTGGGAATTCTTGATTTCGATAGGGAATTTTTGATGAAAATACCTCAAAATGCATCTTCTCCTGCAGTTTTGATCAGACATCATTTATTGTGGGGCTGAGGCATGCTTAGGGTGTCGTGAATACGGCCTGTGCTTTTCGAGTCGATCAGAATTTTTGGTGAATTTTTGAATAAAAAAACTTCAAAATGCATTTCCTCCTACTGTTTTTATCAGATTTCATTTATTTTTGATACAAGCCGACTTTAGGGGGTCATGCATACGGCTTGTGCTTTTTTAGTGAATTGGAAAACTTTTGAATTTTTTTCGGAATTTAAAAAAAAAATAAATGAATCTTCTCCTGCAGCGCATTAACGCAAGTTAAATGAACTTGCGCAGTAGTCAGATTTAACAACCGCACATCGACGCAAGTTAAATAAACATTCGCATTGGTCCGAAATGTGAACCATTGACGGAAGATAAACATGCAAACTGGTCCAAAATAAGCACCGCGCATCAACGCAAGTTAAATAAACATGCGCAATGGTCCGAAAAAAACTACGCGTCGACGCAAATTGAATAGACATGCGCAGTGGTCCGAAATGCGGATCGAGCATCAACGCAACCTAAAGAAACATGCGCACTGGTCCGAAATGCGAACCGCGCATCAACGCAAGTTAAATAAATATGCACACTGGTCCGAAAAAAAAGAACCGCGCATCAGCGCAACCCAAAGAAACATGCGCACTGGTCTGAAATGAGAACCACGCATCAACGCAAGTTAAATAAACATGGGCAATGGTCGGAAATGCGAACCGCGCATCGACGGATGTTAAATAAACATGCGATCCGGTCCAAAATAAGCACCGCACATCAACGCAAGTTAAACAAACATGCGCACTTGTCCGAAAAAAGAACCACACATTTGCGAAAGTTGAATAGACATGCGCAGTGGTCTGAAATGAGAACCTCGCATCAACGCAAGTAAATAAACATTCGCAGTGGTCCGAAGAAAGAACCACGAATCGACGCAAGTTGAATAGACATAAGAGTCGGGCATCGACGGGACTGAAATAAACATGCGTTCTGGTCCGAAATGCAATTCGCTTGTCAACGCAAGTTAAGTGAACCTACGCACTGGTCCGAAATGCGAACCTCGCATGAACGCAACCTAAAGAAACAGGTACACTGGTCCGAATTCCGAACCGCTCCTCAGCGCAAGTTAAATACACATTTGCACTGATCTAAAATAAGTACCGAGCACCAACACAAGTTAAATAAATATGCGCACTGGTCCAAAATGCGAACCACGCATCAACACAAGTTAAATAAACGTGCGCACTGGTGGAAAATGCGAAACGTTCATTAACGCAAGCTAAACACACTGGTCAGAAATGGGAACCGAGCATTAACGCAAGTTAAATAAACATGCGCACTGGTTAGAAATGCGAACCGAACTGCGCATTAACGCAAGTTAAATAACGTGCGCACTATTCAAAATAAGAACTGCGTATCAACGCAACTTAAATAAACATGCGCACTGGTCCAGAATAAGAACCGCGCATCAACTCAAATTAAAGAAATATGCGCATTGGCCTGAAATAAGAACCGCACATCGACACATGTTAAATAAACATGCGCAGTGGTTCGAAATGCGAACCACGCGCCAACGGAAGTTAAATAAATATTTGCACTGGTCCAAAATAAGCACCGCGCATCAACGCAAGTTAAATAAACATGCGCACTGGTCCGAAATTCGAACTGCTCATCAACGCAAGTTGAATAAACATGCGCACTTGTCCAAAATGCAAACCGCGCACCAACGCAAGTTAGATTAACATATGCACACGTCCAAAATAAGCACCGTGCATCAACGCAAGATAGATAAACATGCAAACTCTTCCGAAATGCGAACCGCGCATCAAGGCAACCTAAGGAAACTTGTACACTTGTTCAAAATAAGTACCGCTCATCAACGCAAGTAAAATAAACATGCGCACTGATCCGAAATAAGAACCGCACATCAACACAAGTAAATAAACATGCGCATTGATCCGAAAGAAGAACCGCACATCAACACAAGGTAAATAAACATGCGCACTGATCCGAAATAAGAACCGCACATCAACACAAGGTAAAAAAACATGGGCGCTGGTCCGAAATGCCAACCGCACATCAACGCAAGATAAATAAACATGTGCACTGGTCCAAAATAAGCACCGCGCATCGACGCAAGTTAAATAAACATGCGCACTTGTCCGAAATTCGAACCGCGCATCAACGCCACTTAAATAAACGTGTGGAATGGTTCGAAATGTGAACCACGCTCCAACGCAAGTTAAATAAACATTTGTACTGGTCAAGAATAAGCACCGCGCATCAATGCAAGTTAAATAAACATGCGCACTGGTCCGATATTCGAACCGCGCGTCAACGCAAGTTAAATAAACATGCGCACCGTGCAAGTTAGATAAACATGGAAACTCTTCCGAAATGCGAACCGCGTATCAAGACAACCTAAGGAAACTTGTGCACTTGTCCAAAATAAGTACCGCTCATCAACGAAAGTTAAATAAACATGCGCACTGGTCCGAAATTCGAACTGCTCATCAACGCAAGTTGAATAAACATGCGCACTGGTCCAAAATGCAAACCGCGCACCAACGCAAGTTAGATTAACATATGCACACGTCCAAAATAAGCACCGTGCATCAACGCAAGATAGATAAACATGCAAACTCTTCCGAAATGCGAACCGCGCTTCAAGGCAACCTAAGGAAACTTGTACACTTGTCCAAAATAAGTACCGCTCATCAACGCAAGTAAAATAAACATGCGCACTGATCCGAAATAAGAACCGCACATCAACACAAGTAAATAAACATGCGCATTGATCCGAAAGAAGAACCGCACATCAACACAAGGTAAATAAACATGCGCACTGATCCGAAATAAGAACCGCACATCAACACAAGGTAAAAAAACATGGGCGCTTGTCCGAAATGCCAACCGCACATCAACGCAAGTTAAATAAACATGTGCACTGGTCCAAAATAAGCACCGCGCATCAACGCAAGTTAAATAAACATGCGCACTGGTCCGAAATTCGAACCGCGCATCAACGCCACTTAAATAAACGTGTGGAGTGGTTCGAAATGTGAACCACGCTCCAACGCAAGTTAAATAAACATTTGTACTGGTCAAGAATAAGCACCGCGCATCAATGCAAGTTAAATAAACATGCGCACTGGTCCGATATTCGAACCGCGCGTCAACGCAAGTTAAATAAACATGCGCACCGTGCAAGTTAGATAAACATGGAAACTCTTCCGAAATGCGAACCGCGTATCAAGACAACCTAAGGAAACTTGTGCACTTGTCCAAAATAAGTACCGCTCATCAACGAAAGTAAAATAAACATGCGCATTGGTCTGGAATAAGAACCGCGCATTAATCTTTATTAAGTTAAATGAACATGTGCACGGTTCCAAAATGAGAGCCGCGCATCAACGCAAATTAAATGAACATGCGTACTTGTCTGAATAAGAACCGCGCATCGAGGCAAGTTACATAAATATGCGCACTGGTCCAAAATGCGAGCGTTGTTTGAAGGTATCTATGGCAGACTATCCAGTCTACCAGAGATACAAAAAATCTGTTCCCCATTTTTCACGTAAAGAAATCTTTGTATGCATTTACCGGTCTATGTTCTGGTCCGGTGCTAAATTAATTATTGAGCTAGCTCTTTGCCGTCTCATCTTTTGAAGCCCGATATTTCAGGGAAATTCCTTCGCTCATGCACGCTGGAATGGGTCTTATTGCTTTTCGTAAGCTGGGACTTTGTCCTTGGACAAACTTGTTTATATTCCGTTATTTCCAACGCCATTCTTTAGTCTAAGAAATGTCTTTTTTGAGTCGATATTTTTTGTTGTCTAATTTGCAGAGTGATACATTTGAAGAAGGAGCCCGCGCTGAGAGTCCCGTGGCCGTGGGTGAGAAACTGTCACGTGAGGGCAGCCCCACTGCCGACCAGGTGGCCGTGGAGGGAGGGGAGAGAGCGGCCAGCCCGCCCGTCCCCGGCACTCCCGACAAAGGTGATATTAATGGCACTGTTTCTAGTCGTGTGTTGAACTATTAGGCCTCATGAACTTGAAACATCCGATAGTTTTGTGAACAACCAGTTGAGACTCAAACCACATCGTTTATGTAACTAATTATGTGTATTTTGTTATTTTTTTTTTTATTTATATGAGTTTAATCTAATATTGCTCTGAAATTACTTGATATCTCTAGATATGAAGTAAACATCCGTGGTTGCTTGCAGAAACAATACATTCAGTGTAACGAAATGATTGGGAACGAGAAAATGTGTAGTTATAGCAGGTATATTTGAATAGGGAAAAGTTTTTCAGGGTCGAGATAATTGTATCGATAGAAGTTGAATGTTGTTATATCAGATTCTGCTTCGATTATAAAGGAAACTAGTTCACAATTGCGGTCTGTTTGGAATCCGGGTAAAATAGGGAACACAGCTAACACTTTTTTATTGACCAGCTGTGTGAGGAGCTGACAACTGTTATTGGGTTTAGGTATTTTAACTATTTCATAAAGTATCATACCGCTATTCCACGTCCATCTCATTTCTATGTATTTTTTGCCCACTTCAGAGTAACTGGTAAATGAATGACTTGACAAATATTTTGCAGATGGGTCAATAATTCGCGGAGAAGAAGAGGATGAGGAGGAAGAGGAGGAGGATGAGGAGGATTATGAGGACGACGAGCCTCAGTACGACAGAGAACAGCTCATCAACCGATACCATGTAAGTACCTGCCCTGCCCCACGCCAGCTCACCAAGCGACACCACTTGAGTACCGTGTCCCGCTGCCCCCTGGCGTCCGCTCAGTTCAACGCTGCCGACGCCAGCTTATCAACTGGTAATACATCAGCGTCTCGGCGCCCTCCGTTACCCCGGGCCTGACGCCAATTTATCAACCGATACCATGTGACTGCCTCGTCCCCGCACTCCCCTCCCCGCCCCCACCTACTCACAACCGACACCAGTTCGATAGCACGTGGGTGTCAGTAGTTAGATATGGTTGAGATGCGCCACTGAAAGGACCCCCCTCACCCTTCTTATCACCCGCAGGCAGCGACCTGTTCAAGTTGACAACAAAAAAAAATCATTTCGTATTGGGAAAACTTCCCACATCCGTTCATTTTTAGACCATCCGCGTCCTTTCCCGCGGAATCCTAAAGTTTAGAAATTTGGATAAATAATTATTTATTTGCTGAGAAGTTATAGTTCATTCCAGGTTGGTTTTTACTTCTTGTTTATTCCATTGCCTTGCAGCAAGCTCTGGCGGAGCGGCAGCAGCTGCAGGACCAGAACTACCAGCTGCAGCACAAGCTGGCCGAGCACTTCCGGAAGAAGAAGGCGGACGAACGTCAGGACGTGGACAAAAACGTCACGGACCAGGAGCAGCGCTACCTCAAGTACATGGGTGAGTGGGCACTACCGCAAGTACATGGGTGAGTGGGCACTACCGCAAGTACATGGGTGAGTGGGCACTTCCGCAAGTACATGGGTGAGGTGGCACTACCGCAAGTACATGGGTGAGTGGGCACTACCGCAAGTACATGGGTGAGTGGGCACTACCGCAAGTACATGGGTGAGTGGGCACTACCGCAAGTACATGGGTGAGTGGGCACTACCGCAAGTACATGGGTGAGTGGGCACTTCCGCAAGTACATGGGTGAGTGGGCACTACCGCAAGTACATGGGTGAGTGGGCACTACCGCAAGTACATGGGTGAGTGGGCACTACCGCACTTCCTGAAATACACTCAAGTTATTTTTGCAATTTTCAACAACTTTTCAGTTGACGAGTTGCTTTTACAAGAATAAAACAAGCACTGTTTTAAGATGAACACCGTTGATTAATCTTAATAACTGAGCTGTGATAGTTTTTACTACCGGATTTGCCAGTTTTTCCCACAAGCCTTCATTAACAACTATCAGCCCCGTCTTTTCATTTTTTTCCACCAGGGTTAGCGAATTAACTGTCTAAACGAACAGTCAACTAAATATGTGCCGCATCTGTATTTCTTGCAGCAATGTAACTCTGAAGATCAGTGTTTGAAATACATCCACAACTAAATTTTAGTATTTAGTTTTGAATTAATTCTAAAAAAAAAGTATAACTTTGATTAATTTTAAATTATTAATTTGATTTTAAATTATTAATTTTATGAATCTGATTGCGTGATGGACTGATTGTTGCAGCAAACCTGGACGAGTTGCGGCGGCAGAACGCGGAGGAGGCGGAGATGTTCAAGCAGCAGATCGAGGAGATGCGGGAGCGCTGTGAGGAGAGGCGCGAGCACGTCAATGACGAGAGGCTCAAGTTCGTCGAGTTCAAGAAGCAGATCGCACTCAACGCCATCAACAGCCGCTCCGGCAAGCCCATCCCGCCCAGGGTACATTCATGTTTTTTTTTTTTTTCAGTTTTTTTTTGGGGGGGGGGGCATATTCTTTAAAGTCTCTTTCTTGTATTTATTTTGAAACTGCATCTTTCAAAAAAGGTGTCTCTTTGTTATGCTGCCAGAATTCCCTTCAGTGGCCGGCTTTGTCACATTAAACAAAATGTATTACTTTTCTTGTAATGCCTTAGGTACAGTTGTCTGTAATAAAACATACTGGGTGTCCTTTGAATTTGTTTGAGATAGCACAGTAAAGGCCAAAGCAAGCAGTCAGTTATAATCCATGAACATGAAATCAGTGTATTTTTTTTTTTTTACATTAAAACTTAAATATTTGATTAAGGTTAATTTAGTGGAGAAAACAACCGAATGATTGTCACTATTAAATTTATTGATAATTTTTATAGTGATTTTGATTTTATAAATAAAATTTGAAAAAAAAAAAACAAAAATCAATTTGTTACAGGATGTTGAACAACATTTCATCAACGAAAGTCGCAAAGAGGAGGAGGTTGTCAAAGTGCGGCTAGAAAACATCAAGCTCAAAAACAAACTCAAGAAAAAAGAACTGCAGCTGAAATCTAAGGAAGAGCTGGCAGAAGGCCTGCATATGATCGACTTCGAACAGTTGAAGATTGAAAACCAGACGTACAACGAGAAAATTGAGGAGAGGAATGAGGTTCGTGCGTTCTAAAGTCTGTTCAAAGTGTCTTTCCCCCTCACATGTTTTTTTTTCTCGATTTTCTTTTACATACATGGGAATCTTCCAGTTTTCCGGCTTTTTTTTTTTTTTTGCCAAATCGACCACTTTTTTCGACCCCGTTCCCATGTTCCCATGTATGGTAAAATTTTCAGCCTTTTTTTCGACCCCGTTCCCATGTATGGTAAAATTTTCCGGCTTTTTTTTCGACCCCGTTCCCATGTATGGTAAAATTTTCGGCCTTTTTTTTCGACCCCGTTCCCATGTATGGTAAAATTTTCCGGCTTTTTTTTTCGACCCCGTTCCCATGTATGGCAAAATTTTCCTGCTTTTTTTTTTCGATCCCGTTCGCATGTATGCTTTGTGTGTTTTCGTTAACTTGCATGATTATTAAGTGGTGTAAGCGATACTATTTTGGTGGGGACAGGGGCGGGGGTGGAATAATTAAAATTCAGGTTTCAGTCTGATTTACGTCAGGTGTAACTTGAATCATGTTGCATAAGAAATAATAAAATAAACTGGCACTTGAAAGTGGCTGAAGTTTAAATGACGCGCGAATAGTTTTTTTTTTTTTTTTTTTTTTTGCAGGAGCTACTGAAGTTACGAAAGAAGATCACGAGTACGGTGCAGGTGCTGACCCACCTCAAGGAAAAGCTCCAGTTTGTGCAGGGAGAAAACGGAGGTCTCAATCTGAAACTCAAGGACGTGGAAGAACTAGCCGCACGGGTCAGAGCTTGTTGCTTACTTGATTTATTTATGCTTTAATTTGGAAGAACTGCCTGTTTACTTATTTCATTCATTTTTTCACTTTAATTGGGAAGAACTGTTCGGGAATGTGTCTAATGTTTGTTGGTGGGCGGCCAAGTTTGAACCCGTCTGCTCGACTGCAGCACTTCCTAGCCTTTCTTAGACTGTTTTGGATCTCACGGCCGCTGCTCCTACACTTCATAGATTTTGGGTCCTGCAATAATTTACTATTGCGTGCTGTCTAATGACATCCTTCACAGCTCCGATTTCATTCAGATATTTCCTCTACAACGTAACCTTGTGTAATTTATAGGGCACACACGAACACACACTTGAATGTTATCACCATCATTCATTTTATCATGCTGTGCGCGTAATATTACTTTAATATTGTTTATGAATTCGATTTTTAGAAACGCGATATACTGTCACGAACGAAACAAGCTCGGGATGCGCTACGTATTGACAACCAACGACTGCGCCAGAACTGTGGGTTGCTAGGCAACGAACCGTTGCTAAGAGACTTTGAAGAAAGAAAAGACGAATCGGATGATCTTAAAATAAAACTGGATCAACTTAAAATGCAACATGCCGAACTGACGTTAAACCTAAATGGAGTGAGAACGAAAATAGAGCAAGCAAAACAAGGCCGACTGTAAAACTGTGAAATCCGTCATTGTATAACGCAACATAAATGCATTCATGATCAAAGGAAATTCCACCGGAATGCAGAAGAATCCAGATGGCAGCGGATCACTAGCTATTTTCTACCGGATTTCTCGTACTGCTTGGGTGTCTGTGTGTCCTTCTCGGCCCTGCTTGTTTTGATTGAGAACTTTCTCCGCCATAGTGAGGTTTCCTGTTGCAATGACATTACGGTATTTTATGTTGTAGCATCCAAAAAAGTGTGTTACCCAAAAAAATAAGACTTTTTTTAAAAATTAGTTTTAAAATAAAACTGTGATATGAAGAATAACCCTTGTTTCTTATTGAAATGTGGAGTATAAAATCATGCGTATTTTGATGTTAAAGTTCTGGGGTATACATTATCACTTTTGCGTATCTCCAGCGACGAAATTCTTTTCATTATCAATGGTTTTAAATATCCGTTAGTTTTCTGCCTTAAATCGTTACTGCTGAATTTTTGGTTTTAAGGGAAGTAGCTCATGCCGAGTTACTACTATGCGACGGCTTGTCCGTTACTGTGGTGGGAAATGACATCCTTAGCATAAAGGCAAATGGGACGAGTGACCACCCAGACCTAGAGTAGTCTTTGTATGATGAACATGTTTTAACTCGGTCGCAAAAATTACTTCAATCGCTTTAGGTCAAGAAAACACATTTTGCTTCCGTGGTCACAGCATATTGGACCGTCACCTATTGGTATTAGGGTTGGTATGAAATATTGCATGACTCAAGTTCCTAATTTTTTTTTAGAAATGTTTTCATTTCAAAATTATATTTATACATTTTCAGCCTTGTTGAAGGTTTTTTTTTTCCTCAAATTTTGCAACCCTGTAGTTCATGCCTACGAACTGCCAAAATATCACAAATGATCAGTCTTTACCACAGCTTTTTCAATCTTAGCACAACTCAAACTTACTCGAACTTCATGCAAGACTTACCTGTTGTCTTGTAACAGGCGTTCACAATATCTGCTGAAGTATCTGCAAACTAAACAGCTGCCTGTTTTCACACATTTATGCAGACATGATTTTTGGGTTGATCAAAAAAAAAAAAAAAAAGGAAAAAAAAAAAAAAAGAAAAAGCGGGAAATTTCAGGGCCAAATATGTTAGGGGGTCTTGGGGCATAATAAATGTTGTAATATTAAGGCCTGAAACTTTACAACCCGAATTTTTTATTTATTACAACATACTCGAGGCACATGCAAAAGTTCTAATAGAAAAAGAACTTTTGGGCCAGCATATTAAATCAGTGTATTTATCTCGGACCGCATCTCCTTGGAACACTTGCCTCGATATCGAAAAACACCCCCCCTTCCCCCCCCCCCCCCCAAAAAAGGGGGACTTTTCACGTGGTTGGCAACACTGGACGATAAGAGAGTTAAAAATGCGTCCTTGGTCACATCATAAATTTAACAAGAGCACCGGAACGCTGCAAATCCCCTCGCCCTTCGCACGTTTTTTGTAACATAAACACAGGATGACAGATTTAACAAGTTCAGTTTGTATGCATGCATTTCTTGCAAATGAAATGGCTAAGTTTCGACCTCAATTTTGGCTAAATAAATGAAAAGTCGGACAAACTGAATACGAGGTGTACAACTACAATATATGAGGAAAAAAATCTGTGTAGGATTTGAACTGTGCGTGTTTACCCGTTCGGAGGAGTTGTGCATACAAGACTTACATCATACAGCCTTTATAGTCGAAAAATATGCCAAGTTTAGACCTGTTTTGGCTAAATAAATGAAAAGTCGGACAAACTGAATACGAGGTGCACAACTACAATATATGAGAGGAAAATCTGTATAGGATTTGAAATGTGTGTGCTTACCCGTTCGTCGGACTACTACCCAAAAGCGTGACGGACGGACAGACTAACCAAATCCTTTATCCCCTTCGCAAACGAAATTGGGCGAGGGGATACTAAAAAGGGGCCAAAAAATTGTCCATTTCAGCATTTTTTAATTATATTTTGTAAGCCAGAAAAATAAGGATTAACAATGATATCTCCATGGGTACTGTGTTCAATCGGATTCACTATCCACGAAAACCTTCCTCTCAAAATATAGCTCCCTGTTCAATCAACTGTCTTCAAAACCAAGAGAGAGCCACTCAAATCAAACAAAATGTTTAAATAAGATACGTATATTTATTTACATTTATCGGTCTGTTTATTTACACACTGCAGGTTTAAACAACATATACAAGTTTCTCTGAACATTACAGTGTGACGTCTATAAATACATTTATTCCTCTTTTTACTCCACATCTTACGGACGTTTTAGAAATAGTCCAAGCTTTTCTTATCCCAGAAAAATGGCCTCTGATTATTACACTTCATAATATACATTAGTGACCTATGCATTTGCCCAAACTCGCTCTGACGGTTTGCCTTGCGGATTGTTCCTGAATGATCCCTTGAAATATTAGAAAGTAGCGACTCTAGAAATTTATAAACCCGCATTGTCCACTAAGGTACACGCAATGTCCACCACGATACGCGCTATGTCCAACACGTAGAAATAAACCATAATGAATATAGCACCCCATTAATTAGGTAATTTCCGGAACATCCCACCCCCTCTCCCATCCCTTAATCCCGGTGGGGGGGGGGGGGGGGGGGCGACATTCCACCAGAACAGTTCGCTTGTGTTTGAGTGCACCAGCGGTCAGCCTTGCTGCTGCAGCTTGACGAGTTCTTCCCGGGCACTTGCCGCGTAAGCCTCGAAGTCAGCCACCTTCTTGTTCATCAGCTTGTCCTGCAATACAAGCAATGTAAGCTTTTAAAATCGGCCCTTTTTATATGATTTTGCACAAATTCATTTAGGATTGTTTTCAGTTTAAATGTGAAAGTGGGTAATCTCAATGGCAGAACACCGAGTTAACAACAAAGAGGAACAACTTAACAATGAAGGAGGAACACCTTTAAAATGACAAAGATCAACATTCTGATACAGGGTTCATAGCGAAAACAAGACGTCAAATTCCAGGATTTTCAACGACATTTGCACGTGAAATTCCAGGATATTCAAGCATATTTTAAATGAAAGTCCAGGATTTTAAAGGATTTTTCCAAGAACTTGAAAAACATTTTAAACTCAAGAATGTCGTTTATTTCCACTTCAAAACCAAAAAATTCGATTATCTAAGTGTACATTATATTTTTAAATCATGCACACAGAAAAAATAGGTATATTTCATAAATTAGAAAAAAATTAACTACGAATTCCGAATTCCAGGATTTTCAATGATTTTTTGTCAGATTCCAGGATTTTCCATGATCCTTGAATGATTTTACCGAATTCCAGGATTTTTCAGGATTTCAAGGATCGCTATGAAACCTGTGATAAGAGGAACAACTTCACAATATTAACTGAGGAACGCCGCAACAATGAGAAGGAACGCCATAATAATGAGGCGCAACTTTATCACAAAAAAGGAACGCTTTTACGATAATAAGGTGGGAACAATTTCACAACTGTACAAGAACGAGAAACAACTCACGAGCTTCGTTTGCTGTCGGTGGCATTCTAATTTGAAGAACTCCTCTAGGGTCGGATCTTGTGGGTTCTTCAGCTTCAAGTACTCACACTGCGACGAATGGTTCTTGTGTTCCTTCCTGTCACATACACGGTAGTCTTAGTCAAACACGAATGGGGACGTGTTAGCAGCAAAGAGAAGGAAGGAGACAGATAATTTCGAGGTGGCTAAAATCATATATGTTGAACTCTTGAGTGAGAAAATGTTTAACAATTTACCTTTTAATTTTTTTTTTTTTTTTACAAACTGAGTTCATCAGCAGACCAGAATATTTTCATCCATTTACTTCATGGAGAGCAACCCTCTACAAAACATCCATATTCGTTTGTTTTTAATATCCGCAGTTCAATATAAAAACTGGAATACGGAATGTACGTAAAATTGTTCAACGTTTCAGTGGAACTTTATCTCGATTAGGATATCTCAAACACTCTTCTGTCTCAAAGTTTTTTTTAATCCCATAATCCAAATTCCACTTTATATTCTATGGATTATCCCGAGCTTTTGGGAATTTGACGGCATCGACAACAGGATTCGATTATTATTTTCGCTTTTTTTACTTTAGTACCAAACTCATGTTTGCCTTATTTTCACTGGTTTTGTAAAACAAAGGATAAAATGCCAACAATGTTTTATTTACTCTTTTTTTTAAGTCATTTTAAAATCTCTAGACTTGTATGCCATGTGCGTAACGTCGGTACTTTTGACGTCAGACTGACCAGGGGTCATCGTCAGGCTCCCAGCCTTCTAGCTCTTTTTGACATACGTAGCATCTGGCTAAATCCGGACTAGTATCGGACGGATCGTGATAAAAGCCTGCTGCAGCCATCTGCAAAAGAAACATACCTTATATCAATTAGCACACACGAAAAATAATAACACGAGGGGCCCCGCGTTAATTAGTCCTTGGTTAACTCGGCCCCCCGGCTAATTCGTACCAATTTCGCTGGTACCTATTTTGGGACCCATTCACTCCTGTGTAAAAGTACAAATTAACGAGGACTCGGACAATTCGTCCCAAAAGTGACACCCATTATTCAGGCCTGTTAACAATGTGGAGCACTTTTCATTTAGTTTTAAAAAACGCAGCTCAGGCGTCATGCGCGGATTAATAAACGCGCATTGCGGGGCATAAATGCTCAGGTGCGAGTGTTGTGACTGACACGGTCAACTCCGTGAACTGCCAGTCTTAGTGCACACAGTCTTTACATGGCATCACCACTCCGCAGCATTGTTTCTTCGCGTACTGTGCTCCAGCTTAAGATCGCTTTTGTTTACTACAGACAGTTTATTAGACACTACGCACATATAAATTGTGAATACTGGTCAATTCAACAATTCAACTGTGTTTTTCCTGAGTTTTCCAGACATTTTCCATACAATGAATTCTTTTTGCTAGACTATTTGAGCGCTTTTGGAGAGAATGGGCGCATGTAAAAGTATCTAAAAGCTAATATAATGGACTTTTAAATCTGATAGTGCGCAAGTTAAAAGTAAATCAAAACTGACGTTTTCCCATACCATTCCGCAATCAATTCATCACAAAAACTGCAGTCTAAAATCGACACCTCCATAAGTCAATGCGTACTTCCGGATCTTTCCGATTGAGATTTCGTTTCGACTGCAATATTTTTGGATAAATTATAAAAAATGATAAGGAAAAACAACAAAATTCTAATATTTCAACCTGCACACTTTCGACTTTAAAGAGCATCCTGTGATCTTGTAAAAACTATTTTGCATATTATTCAGAACGTGTGTCTTTGCAATCTTTGAGGCATGGCGAAAATTGAAATTGGGCGCAATATCCTTGAGTTACTGTGCAAACGATCTGAGGCACACATGGTTTTTTAGGCAGTTTTAACCTTTAGTAAGAAATATACTTTCACATTTTATTTCCTAACCTTATTCGTAACCACTAACCCTAACTTCCATTATAAATTTGTTATTAAGCAATTTATTAATGTGTGCGTCAGGTCGTTTGCGTTTTGATACATTGCGGTACGTGTACTCGTATGTGTTTCAGGTCGTTTGCTGAAAACATCTCCGTATTATATTCAACCCATTTAATTGGTTGGAATAATTCGTTAGTTTGTTTACTCTTTTGGCCGCCATTTTGGTACCCTACAAGTGCTTTTAATTTCTTTGCAAACAAAAATTCAGTCTACTCCACTGATATCTGGAATTTGTTTTTATTTGAACAATCTGGAGTGTGTTTAAAGCAATCACTTTGATGGAAAAGTTCTTGGAAAGGGCGACAAGCTTTCAATCCTGAGTTACAGCAGTTTAAATTTGGTCTTGCAAAGAGAAAAAAAGCACTTGTAGGTTCCAAAATGGCGGCCAAAAAAGTAAACAAACTCGCGATTTCGCCACAGATTTTTCAACCCA
The DNA here is from genome assembly GCA_949752745.1 of Protula sp. h YS-2021. Classification (NCBI taxonomy): domain Eukaryota; kingdom Metazoa; phylum Annelida; class Polychaeta; order Sabellida; family Serpulidae; genus Protula; species Protula sp. h YS-2021. Next base: position 56,049,579 of record OX457028.1, read on the forward strand.
TAGCCAACATGTGAATATATTTCTGGCAAAATAGAATTAGATGATTTTTGCCAGTTTATTACTATCATTTCTTTATATCATTACCCAACTGAATTCATTTCAAACGCAAAAAACTTTTCGGCAAAAGTCTAGGGGGGAATCCGCTTATTACGAATTGGCAATTTTTTTGGAACATCATAATATCGCTCACCTGTTCAGGAACACAAGCGCAGTCTGATTCAAATGGCCAGTTTTTGTAACTCCGCAGCCGATTTTCATAAAAGTGCATTAGAAATTGCTTCTTAATTTGATGTTCATTTTTGGCATTGGTTTTTGCGGCTGTCATTTTTCTCTCCAGGTTTTCTTCTTGTTTTGAAAGTGGCGGTGTTACGCAAACGTCGAATCAGTTCAAAATTATAAATTTCGGCGATTGTATCCGAGATCGCCCATTAAGGCTTTTTGCAGGTTTTTTTCAACATTAAGGGTAAAAAAGAAAGAAAGAAAGAAAGAAGAAGAAGAAGAAGAAGAAGAAGAAGATAACAGCACAAATGATCAAGTCTGCAAATAAATATTAAGATTATTTCAGCAAAAACTTAATCTAGAACATGAGCAAGGGGGGAATGTAGCCAATATTGATATTGAACAAAAATAAAACAAGAGACCTGTTTATTAAAATAAATTAAGAAAATTGCAAGCTCATTCTACAAAAGTCAGTTTTGAAAAAAATATCAAAAGCAAAGAAACGAAATTAAAAATGTAAATATGCCTGCCATTAGTAAATACAAAGAAATATAAGCAGTGAAGTTCGAGAGGTTTAGGTTATTTCGATTGATAATGTTCAAGCTGTTTCTTGACAAGTCTTTTGGTCTTCCAACCATTGGTGAAGAGAGCAGTTTTCCAAGCTTCTAAATTTGTCTATTATGCAATAAATTAAGCTATGAGTCATGGTTACTTGTAAACGTCTGAGGCTTGATACGATATTAATACAAGTAATTAAAAACAAACAGGCCTAACAACTTCGAAAAAATTACCGATAACCCTAGATGGTATTTTTTTAGCAAAGTATTAGAGGATAACTCATTATTTTACATACAAAGCATCTTGTCAAATTCACATCATTTTGGCTAGAATACGAAGCATGCGACTGATTAAACTGTCTTCATTCTAAAATAACTTTTGGACTTTTAAGAATTACGTATGCTTGATGTTTTGTATATTTCCTTGATGCAAGTAATGCAAATGACGCAGTGAATTAGGAAAAATTATTTTTTTGAGCTAAAAAATCTTGGTGTTTTAGGTTATTCTGCTAAGGTTATTGTAAATTGGTTTGGAAAGCAAGGAATGTCTTTTATATGCTGGGGGAATATACTTTACCATATATTTCGTATCCCAAATGGTATATGGCAAAAAGGCGTTATGTCACCCTATTTTTGAAATGTTTCCTACGATGGCTAGAGTATTATCTTAAATGCTTGAGGTCTTTGCCTATCAAATCTTGTGGTTAGTCATCTTTTCTTTGCGAATGACCTAATGTTGAGGGCTTGTTCTGTCAGGTGTCTAAATCTGCCACTGTAGCATCATGAAGAGCTTGGTATTGTCCATGACATTATGTATAATACATGAAACCGCAGTCAGGATCTTAAGAATGAAAAATAAAAAAAACTGCCTTATTTGTGTCATATAGTGTAGCTCTTCGAAAAGTTGGTTATAATGGATATTTAAGCTGCATAATAACCAATAACTTATTCGATGATCTTGACAGAGCCACAAAAGAGTAGGCTACACGAACAGGTAAATATAATTGTAACATGTGTGTTATTGACATTCTGCTATTCTTTGTGTAGTGCTCATTTGTAGTGGAACTTTCGAAAAAGCTCTACTTTTAAATTAAACATACCATATTATAACAGTTATAAACATTTTGTTGCTTTTCAAAATATGAAAGTTCCAGTCTTTCGTATTTAACAGTCAGTGTTATTTAGCTGTTATCAGAAACGCAAATTAAAGGACGTCGTCACCGTATATGCATTTCGATCTGTGGTTAAGTAGTCCCTCGTTAAGGATAATATTAAGCTCGATTCATGTTGTGTATATATATGTATTCGTGAGTCCGTAATAAAGTCTCTCTATCTTTATCTACAAGCATGGCATAAAAATGGTTTTACAACTTTACGTTTAGTAACCTTGGCAACCTAGTAACCTAGTACAAAGCAAATGGAGCTGTCGTTGCAATGGTAAAGCATGATGATGTCGAGATCCTATAACAATATGAGGCGTATTTGAGACCATTTGGAAACGTTAGGTCAGACACGAGTTTATCGAAGACAACAGGCTGTTAGTAAGTCGAGTTGGTATATAACAAAAATGTGCTAGAATTCTTTTGCATTATCTATTGCTAGACAGCAAAGACTACGACGATGTTTTCAAATAAACATTAAGCTCTTGATTTTATTGATAATAAATTTCCCATAGATAAATTGCAATTAAATTTTTGCTTGAGCCCAACATTTGCACTCTGAATAACGGATTTTTGTGGATTTTAAGCATTCTACACACCGATTGGAACTTGTCGAGAAGAGTCGGGGTCACTGGAAAATCATTTAACCAACGCCCTACAGATTTTGTATCAGCTTAGACAAAAAGCATAGATATCAGGCGATAGTTTTTAGGTTGCTCGGGTACAACGAGGCTTTGCCAGCAACTGGCTGATATCTGTAGGTGTTTTTTTATGAACAGCATGTTTCATGAAGGGAGGAGAAATCGCATGTTAATGGGTCATCTACAACATAGAAATTTATGTTACCATACAATATTATATCATGTGGTTTACACGTGATCCTGATCACATACTCAGAGAATTCCTTGAGAAGTGCAGGAATATTCCTGCCATAATCATGGGGTCTGTAAGTGGTACATATACGGGCTGTCTGACTCCTTACAGTAGCTATAGCTTCTATTTATTCAAAATGTCAAATTTATTAACACTTGACAAGCCTTTGGCTTGCAAGGGTTATATGAATTTGTGCGAGCAAAATTCGTCTTTTTTTTTCTTCTTGACACTTTTTCCGATTTTTTGTGTCTTCTTCTTCTCTGACACCATGGGCCCTACGACCATGAAACTGGGGACTTACGAAGAGCTTGATCTGAACATGTGCATGCCACTTTTTATTTTCGTCTTTGATTTCGTTTTCTTTCTTAAAACGCCATGTAAAAAGAGTGTATTTTTTGCAAACAAATGCGTAGCATTTAACGACAGCACAGAATACACATTTGCTCAGTGAGCTTTGTGCGACCTCTCACTGCGTAAATAGATAACAAGGCGTATGCCTGATCAGTCAATAAAACTTAAAGTCAACAACAACCAAACACTACTCGGCTTATAAGATGCATTCAAGCTGTGTTGTTTGCAATATACTATTCAAGAAATAACCCATTGAAGGAAGTATTTTTGCGTTTTAATTTTTGTCAAGTGTTTAACATTTCGCTAGCGGAATGAGCTTCTAGTTTCTTTTGAATTTTAAGCTTTACGGAAGATCTGTATAAAACGCATGATACATGTTAGTTTCGGGGCCCGGTGCCTTTTGGATATTTCATATTAGCATAATCTTTAGGCCATAATGTTGCTCGTTGTAAAATTGTACAATATCAATGTACAAAAACTAAAGAACGAAATTGAAAGTGTTTGTATTCGGTCACTATTTACTGCCCACTTCACCATAAAATTATTGATCGAAACAACTGAGACAGTGTAAGTCTGCGATGTTGCAATAGGCTTCAGAGCACAATCAATTTACTTATGCATTTCTTCATCGCTTAGGATATTTTTTCTAACGTAACAAGACCAGGAGTACTGTGCATTCCAGTTAAGTTTTCTTCTACACAAAATATTACCCAAATTATAGCAATACTTATTTGCTACCTTTTCGAAAGTTACCTCTATCCATTTCATTCCTTAACAAAACAGATGACAGATGTTTTCTTTTGAAAACATATGTAAACAATTTTCAAGGAACTATTTTGCCAATGTGTAGCCTTGTTGTTGTTTGTCAACCAGGAAGCAAACAAGGGCGGTCTGATTTCAATAAAACAGCTGAGTCTGTTTTAAAGTAAATACTCAGATCCTCGTTGGTCAAACAGTTAAGTTTTTATTATAAATTTCATTTATGTTCTGTTGCAACAAAAATAATAGTTTTGCCTTTGTTTTTACAAATTATCACTAACTGGATAAATTTTTTGAATGGAATACTGTAAAATGAAAGGTGTTTTTCAAGGTTGTCATAATTTTAATGCTTTCGCACACCATGTGGACTTGACTTCCCTGATGTCCAATACAAACAATACGTGCCCACGGCAGGTTAACACGACCACTAAACTTGATGTGCAAAGTTTGAAAAATACATATTTTTAGCAAAACAAGGATATCCTTGTGGAGTCGAAAACACTGCTTTTCTGCGAGTCATATAGAGTAAAATCTGGTTAATTCTGACAGCGCTGGGACTAATTTTTCAGATTTGTAATGTGTCTAGATTACTTAGGTTTTGAAATATTGACTTGATTTGGCAACAAGTTTCACCCAGATGGCAAATAATCCCAAATCCTCAGTTTCCAAGCATTCTATAAGGTGATCATTAAATTCCACCACAGAATACTTTAAGTTTAATTGAACTGAATGATCAATTACACTGAGTGAAACTGGTTAACCTGAATTGAAAACAAAGGATTTTATCGCTATCTGGGAATTATGTTCGTCAAAATTATTTGAATTAAAAGTTTAATAGACTCTATAGGAAAAAATACAGAAGCAAATTTTAAGTTTTACTCGCTTTGTACTACTCTCTCCAAAAATACACGTCTCAAACAAGTTAATGGTTGGCAAGTAAACTGTATTCCAAATAGTAAGGGTGAGGGCAAAAACACAAAATTTTCAACATATCCCTCAACAACAGTTACACAATAATGTTTCCTTTCTTCTTTTGCTTTCCATGAACAATATTATAAGGTAATCTCTCTGACAACGAGCAAAACCAGACACCTATACATATACCCTTGGGACTAGACAAGAGTTACGGGATTAGAGTGTTTACAAACAGAAACAGTTTGATGCGAGACATTCTTAATGACATCATCTGGGAGACGCACAAACAGAATTGAAAGATCACGCCATTGCTTTTCAGAGTTAAACTGGTTATTCATACAGTAAGACGTACAACTGAGTCTGGAAAATTATGTCAGATGTCCGGAATAATAAGGTGTCCGAATTACAGAAAAGTGTCAGCCCCATGACACGTTAATCGAACACAATGCACATGTAGAGGGGTAGACTATCAAAAAAATCATGTATAACATTTAAAAGTATTTCATATGCAACAGTAGCACTAATGTAGATGTGCATTGAAGTTCTGGTTTCAACTGCATATGGCACGCTATCATATAGGGATAGATCAAGGAGCTGTATGCTCTGTGTTGGATTCGAGCATGCGTTGAAGACCTGTAAATTAATTGCCTTACAGTAAAACCCATTGGCTTTGGCTACAGGATGACATGGTTTTGGTTTTTTATTTTTGCAATATTTCCATCAGTTTGGACGAGTTATACCCGCGACATTAAAAAAAAGCTGCATAGGTGCCAATTTCCGCCTTCTTAAATAAAAATGTCAAGAGAGTAACTGGCGTTAATAAGAAAATACCTTTTCGCCAACATTACCATTAAACAGTAAAACTTAGGACCTTTTAGCCAGGTGGACACTTATGTTACCTACGTGCAATCAACATTATTTAAGACGTCAATAATTCCTAGGAGCAGGTACGTTTTTGTGAATTAGCAAAACATAACAGCCAGACAGGTACTAATGTCCGTTACCTTTAGCTTATTCTTGGACAGTAAGGCTGTATTCCCTGGTATCGGTTAAGATCTTAATTGAAAGAAGTTTTTTTTCGCCAAAAATTTCTGTCAATTTTCGGCGAATCGCCAAATAATTTATAGCCAAAGAGCCAAGGGGCATCGAACACTTATACCCCCTGCCTCAGATTCAAAATTTAAGACGCTTGCACTAAGATCCTAGAAGGAGGTTTTTTATGAAAATTATTTTTTTATGGCACGAGTTCCGCAATTTTTTTGTGCACCATCAAACAAAGCAAACAGCCATGCAGGTATTAATGTCCGGTACCTTTGACCAAAAGTTCAAAACAGTAAGACATTTTTTGCCAGTTCTTGCGCTATTTTTTTTTTTTTTTTTGCAAACCACGAAAAAAAAAACAGTAGCAAGACAGCCACTACTATCCGCTACTTAAAACCAAAATTTCAAAGCAGTAATATAATTTACCTGGTGTCAGTTACGATTTCACCAAAAATGTAGTTTGTCAACAATATTTTCGCCATTTTTGCCGAATCAAACACAAAAGTAATAGCTAGGTAGAGACTAATTTTAAATAATGCTTTTCTAAATGTGAAGACAGAAAAGGCTATTTCCCTGGCTTCAACTGCGATTTTACTAAAGAACTGCTTTTTTACAAGTATTTCCTCTTAATTTTACTAATGTCGGTATCGTTACCCTAAATATCAAGACAGTAAGGCTATTTCCCCTGGGGTCACTTAAGAATTTACATAAAAATTTGCTTGTTTTTTTTTCGCCTAAAATGTACGCTAAGTTATGGCGAATCACGAAAAAAAATTATAGTCATGTAGGTAGCAATGCCCGATATCTTAGTAAAAATTTCACAAGAGTGAGGTCATAAGACCATACTGGCGTCAGTTAAGATTTTTATTGTTTTTTTCTTCAATATTTCTGGCAATATTTGGCAAATCACAAAGAAAAAGTAATAACCCCGTAGGTACTGATGTCCGCGTCCGTTTACCAAAAAATATCCCTAGCGTTAGTTAAGATTTTAATAAGAAATTAGCTTTCTCCAATGTTTATGTTTTCGAAAACTAAAAGCCAGATAAGTACCACTGGACTTTTTACCGAAATTTCAAAACATCAGGCTATTTCAGGCGTCAGTAAAGTTACGTCAGTTTTCCTCCAATTTTTCGCGAATTGCCAAAAAGTAATGGCCAGGTGTGTTTTATGCTCTCTATCTTTAATTTAAAAATCCTAGGATGAGAAACTTTTTACAGAAAATTGGGTTTCGGTCAATATTTCGGCCAAAAAGTAATAGCCAGGTAGGTATGAATGGCCGCTACCTTCAACCAAAATTTCAAGATATTCAGGCTAAATATCTAGAAAGAGATGCGATCTCTCAAATCACAAGTAAGTATTTGTGAACCACACGCAGGCCCCAACCGCCCCCCAAATTCATAGGGGTATAAAGCGATGACGGATAGACGGACGGACGGACGGACTGACGGACGGACGGACGGACAGACAGACAGACGGATGGACACCCCAAACCTATAGGCCCCAATCCGAAGGGTTGGGGCCTAGAAAGCGTACATACGCACATACACACACATATGCAAATATTATTAACGGTCGTTTAAGACCCTGCTTCTCCAAACAGTTTTGTAATCTCTACTTCATTTTTTCTCTTTTTTTTTCCAAATTAGATGACATATATCGATTTTGATAATTCATGCAATAATTCACTCTAAAGAAACATATAGAAATTATCAATTCGAAAACTAAGTTATAAATTTCTAGTTTCAAATCTTTTTTTATTTCTACTTGATCGATCTATATTGACATTACTTAGAGACTCTTCATTTGGTATTGAAAACCAATAGACAATTTCTCCACTAGTCTTCTGAATCATTTGTCCTACTCGTCAAAATCATTGATTTAGCCAATTTCATGCTGTTCATAAGTGTGGTATTTTCTTTAAGACGCTTGTTTTTGGTTGAAGGTGTGTTATATTTTTATCAAAACTGTTCCGTAGTTGCCATGGCACGAAAAGAGCGATTTAAAGGATAAAACATTTTAAATTTTCAATGAGCGAAAACGATATAAAAATAACAGGGAAGTTATTTGCTATTTTAAAATGGCATCTTTACCGAAGATTTTGATTCGGCTTATTCTGTTGAGCGTCTCTGCATGGCTCGTGGTTCTCATAATGCAACAACTTCTCGAGGCTAACCAAAACAAAGAGCGCCATGCTGTTGTCCATTACAACGTACAGGTGCAACCAATCAAATCTGATCGGAACAATTACGTCATACAAAATGGCGACGGCGAGGACACTGGGGGCAATTATGAGAAGGAAAATGAGCCACGACAGTTTGAAGGTTTTGATGATGGACGTTTTTGCAAGAACATCACACGTCCAGATGAAAAAAGTATCCATTATAGAAATAAACGATGGCAGTACTTCGTGAATGGAAATCGAGAAGTGTACATCCTTGATGTGTATTACGATGACAGAGGTGACACACCACTAATTAGAATCTTACCGATTGCTGTTGTCCCGGAGAAGACACTGCCCGGAAATGACACCCTGTATGGCCTTCTGTGGTATGACGATCTGGATTATCCCGTATCGGTTATCTGTCCCTGCAAGTCTAATCACACGACTTCATTTTGGCACATTAGGACGAGTCAATACGGTATGCTGTATCACGAGATAGCTTTAGAGCGAACAGACAAGTTGCCAAGTCACGTGTCCATTATGACTGACCCTTGCGTGCAACCAAGCACTTTTCTTAGGCTTGTCGTGCCTCAGAAACCTGCGCAGCAGTCACGTGACATAGGACTTTGTGTCAAGGCCATCTGGGGCAATTATACCTATAAAAATGCGCCATATTTTGTCAACTGGATGGAAACACTACGTATTTTCGGACTGCATAAAGTTTATATGTACACATCAGGTTTGCATCTTCATGATGACGTCATAAAGGCTGTATTCCGTTATTACACAAAAAGTGGTTTTTTGTATGTTGAATTCTTGCACAACGATTTACTTGAATCAGAAACTATTTACATGGACAAGGCTCTGTCTCAGGCTTTGGTATTGCCGGTTGTCAATGATTGTTTTTATCGTCACATGCACGAATACGACTTCTTGTTACACCACGATACTGACGAGATACTTATTCCAAAACAACATCGATCGTACCGTGAGTTACTCGATCATTTCATAGCTCGAAATCATAACTACAACAACTACGAAAGCTTAATATCCCGAAGTGCCTTCTTTTACACATTCGCTGAGCCCTCGCATCCTGATTTCCCCGAATATATGATCTTTCTTCGAAATGCTTATAGGCAACCAGTTGAAATACCAGGGATAACGTGGCACCGTGGTAACGGGGTCATGAAAGCTTTCCAAAACGCCAGAACTTGTGCCATAATGAGTATTCATGGCTGTAAAAAGACCGTCAAAGGAAATGGGCAAAGGGGTTACGGGCACACGTTTATACCGCCGGAATTAGTTTTAAGCCACCACTACCGAGATACATGCAAACTGAAGCCAAGATGTGACACGGAAAAAGATAGACGATTAATCGATTCGTCGATATTCGATTCCATAGGAGCAGAACTTATGGATAGTGTAAAGACGGTTTTAGAAAGTGCAGGATACTTTCTTAGAGCGTAAACAACATTTTATGAATGTAGCGTATGTCGTTATTTTATTTCTCGAACTTGGATAACTCGAACAATGTCCTCGTGTATGTTGCTACCACATGCATTTTTTTCGTGGTAGTGTTTGGGGGAGGGGGGGGGGGGTGGTGGGTGCAGGAACTCTGCGCCCAAACAAGGATTCATAAATGCCACTAATATGGCAAAAATGTGAATATAAGTATGAGCCAGAACACCCCCTCCCCTGTTTACCTGTATCCTCCCCCCCCCCCTCGAATTCAACAGATTGCGAATAACAAGGGAACATCTTTTAGAAAAACTAGTCCAGCTCGGGGCAAAAAGGTTATTATTTGAATTTTAAAAGCAACTCATTCGATATTTTCCTCTGTGAAACAAAGCTATTAGTTGTAATAGTTCATGCTGAGTGTTTCTGTTTATAAAATATACGTAGTAAAATGCAAGCGAAAAAATCTTACTATGGCCCTGATAGGATTCGGTTTTGATGCTTTTTCTCTGCTTATTGTGCTATTATTTGTTTGTTTGTTTGTTGACCGATTAGATTAATAAAACATATTAGAGTGGAATAAAAATGCAGCTGAATACAAAAAAGAAGAGTTTTACTCTGTGTGTGTGTTTTTGGTAAATGTTGCTCGTATTTTCTTAATTATTATTTCTTCAAATACTAGAATACTACCGGTAGTCTAGGGGCAGAGTAATTAGTTTCAAGATACAGAGTAGGGAGTAAGAATGGATTATTTAACAATTTTTACATTTTTAGAATGTATATTTTTGTTTCAAACTGACAAAGTTTGATGCTAAGCATCACAAGCATTGTATGGCAAGATAACCTCGTCTGCTGTGGCTTTTCCTGTTGTGTGAGCTGGTAACTGTGAGGGTGAATGGATGGGTGAGTGAGAGGCTGTCTTGTCATCAAATGCTAATAAAACTATGGAAAGATGACAAAATATAACAATAACATGAAAGAATTCCATATGCTGGTCAAATTCGCCCATAAACAGATGAAAAACGTTGATCATTTTAAGATTACCTTTCTACTTCTGATATGCGATTTAACACAAAATTTGCATAAATTAATACACCGATATCCCCGAATGTTGATAAAAAATCTCGTGATATCTTCACATATGTGTAAAATATGTTAAAAAATAAAGATACAGATAAAAAATGCCATCGATTTGTCTGTTGGCCTATTTCAATTGATCGGTAAGCCTGGTGATCTTGGCACACACCACTAAACGTAATAAACTACATTTGAACCTGAAGGGTAGGGGAGGGGAGGGGGTGGAGAGCACATACTGTCATATGTGTTAGCCTTGACTGCTCGCCCACCCCCACCCCTACCCCCCCCCCCCAAAATCACACGGAAAAAGGGGGTAATTTTGAATTCAGACGCGGTTGGCGCGGGGGGATGGGTGGGTAATGGTCATTCCGTAGTCTGTGTTTGGCACAAAAGGAGGGTTTTTTCAGAACTGCATTCCGTGTTTTGTCAGACTGTTATTATTTCAAAATCAGCACTCCGCGTTTGGGGATTGTTTTAAAAGTTATTGATACGCGAGGACGGTGGACTCGCGAGGACGGTGGACTTACGAGGACGGTGGATTTACGAGGGTGGTTCACTTACGAAGACGGTGGACTTAAGAGGGCGGTGTGTCCCAACAAGCGAACGTGAACGAAAACAACAGGAAGTCCTATAATGTTTATATACTAGATATATAGCTTGCCTATCCGTGATTTTGTTGAAACTGAACACAATAACTGTTGTTAATTTGCATTACAAAACAACATAAGACATATCTTGGTGTTTGTGTGGTTGCCCAGCAAACAACCGACGTCTTTTTTGGTTGAAAAAGGTTGTATTTTGGTCGCGACGACTTTACAACCATATTCTGACCTATTACCCTACAACCCGACTTTATTCCGACGTCGAGGCGACGTCGGTTTTCTGACGTCAGTCCGACGTAACAAAAACGACCAAAAAGCGATGAACATTATTATCGCTCACCGGAAATGGAAGTCATTTTGAAAAAGAGGAAGAAAAAACGTAATTTTTACATGAAAATTTTAGAATTTTGATGGCGCGTCGGTAGTTTTCTTTCTAGGTTGTAAAAATTTACATGGAAAATGCTTTCGTATGTGTTTCACAACAGCAGTTGAATAATTAATTATCTATTAATTATATAACTCTAGTCAGTTTCAGGTCGGAATCCGACGTCGGTTACAATTTCATGTACAACCTAAAACCGACTTCATTCCGACGTCGGATTTAGGTCGGAACCCGACGTCATTCTGACGTTGAAAACCCGACGTCGGTTCCATTTCATATACAACCAAAACGGCACGTCAGTCCGACGTCAGAAACGTCGGGTCACGACGTCGACCCGACGTCATTCTGACGTCTTAATGTTTGCTGGGTGCCGGCGACCAACGAACACAACCTTCCGTTTTAGAGAGCAACTTTGTAAGGAGCTTTATCGACAAATACACGGACATAAAATTATTGCAAATTTTAAATGTATATTGTTTTATATACGTGAAATGGGGGTAAATTAGACGCTTTCTTACTAAAACGCCACTGAGGTATTTCTTAATGCGTACTGTAACATCAAGATTTGACCATTGTAATTCATTTTTATACAGTTTATCCATCACCAATGTCCACACTTATATAAATACAAAATATGTCAGCACGGTTTGTTTTCTTACATCAAAATATGGCCATATCACACCGGTCTGAAAAATCCCCACTGGCTACCAGTGGGAGAAAGAGTTTTCCCCCTAACTTGTAGTTATTACATACAATGGTTAGATATATACGTAATTGTTATATATTTGATATCCTTGTCGAGTAGGAATCCTCGCTCATCCTCTTAAATGTATCGTCAAGAGAAGGATACTTTAATTGCGTCTAATAAATAAGCATTTTAAATTTATGTTCAATGTGCAATATAATATATTTGAGTCCTTCGAACAAAATCTCTTAAAGGGCATTATAAATGCAACAACAGAAATAGTGAACCAGGAAGAGCCGTATGACGTCACAGGAAGTCACGTGCCTCTTTCGACAGTCCAACAAGCACAGGAAGCCCGAACAATTGCCTTTGGAACAGCCAAAGGCCAGCTTCAAGATGCAGTCTCCTCCGCTGAAGTACAGTAGCAAAGTCTTCCAACCCGAATGTCACCAGCCCCAGCAGTACAGGTAGCTCAACAAGTATCGCTCGTAGACAAAGGTCTCGCCTCAAAACAATAGTTTTTTTTTCTAAACTGAAAAGTAACTCTTGCAACGTCTCCTGCCCGTAGGCTTGGAAAGTTCTGGTAGTCTTGGGAGGAAGTGGGGCCTTCGCTTCGTGTAATACACTGGTTCAACGATGGATATGCCCTCCCCTCTAAGGAGGGACCGAGAGAACAAAAGCCGCCCATCCTCGCTCCACTCCCAAGCCCAGGAAAGCCTGGTCACGGCCTATCAGCTCGGCTCAGAAAAGGACCGCGTCTTGCAGGAGATGCTAGAAAATTATAAAACAAGGGTGCGATTGGGGGGGGGGATGCCAGAAACCCCTGTTCCCAAGGAAACATGGCCTCGTTCCAGATGGACACGGGCCAGGTTATAAAGGAGACTGCAAAAGGGTGTGTCGTACGCCGACAGATCTGCGACACCTATTTACACTTACCTATCCCCTTCAATCTGTCCATGGCTCCATAGGTGTTTATGCAGGTCATGAAAGTGTTTCAGTCAGGGACACGCCTGCAAGGTATGTATGTATTCCAGTATTTTGTCGACTGGTTTCTGGCACACCTACATAGACGGACAGCTCACCAGCCTGCTTTAAAATTACAGAATAAAGTCATGCAGGCAGAGCTTATGGTCAATGTAGAAAAGTCAGAATTGACCCCCAAATAAGACATAATCTTATTTGAAGAGCCATGGAACCAAGAAGCCGTCCATCCCCTTCAGTCCCAATCACCAGAAAGCCTAGGCACGGTCTATCAAGCAAGCTCAGAAAAGGACCGTGCCTTACGGGAAATGTAAAGAGGCGATCACCATGGGATAAACACCCGTGCTTACCCAACGGAGGAGAGTTACCCGAATATAAGCTGTCACATCCAAGAGATACCTGCGACTTGGTGCGTATCTGGACAAACAGAAACGCCCCAAGTCGCCCCAGCTCTCAACTCTGACGTTTCAGATCCTGTTGTTTGCTAGGACTCACAAGATTCAAGTATCAGCCTGTCATGTGGAGAGAAAGCTTAGCGTTTAAGCGAACGTGGCCACTAGAGCAGGGCAGGTCATCCATACGGACTGCTGTCCAGCCAAATCCTCGCCCTAATGGCTAACACGGCAATCGCCATGATCCAACCCTGGATCTATTGCATTGGCTATCGATGCCCTGCGTTACCCTGGCCGATGTGCGAGGTACCCTACGCCTTTCCTTCGCTAGCGATCCTCTCCAGGTCATGCAAAAGGTAGCTGAGGAGCGCCCACACCACCTACTCATAGTAGTCTCCGCCCCGGGCACCAGAGACTCAGTGGTTCCCGTCACTTCGCCATTGCCAGTCAGTGAAAACAGTGCCAATACCATGCCTATTAACACAGCCACACTGGAACCATGTCCACACGGTCCTTCACCTATCAAACTTACAAATATGTTGCCTAACCCTACCTTCCTTGAGGGCACATGTTTCTCTTAACAGATAGTTGAGAAAATGCTAAACTGTTATAAGCAGTCGATGCCAAACGTCTATCGCTCGCAACGGAATAAGTTAAAATCCTGGTGCAGCAAATCAAAATTTGAACAATTCATGGCCTTGCCAGCAGTGGCGGCAGACTTCCTGAACTGTTTGTTTACGCAATTGCGCCTTAGAGTTGGGCCACTTCAGGCTATCGGGCAGCCATTAGTTCCAGACTCTGAGTTAAAATGGGCTACGGCCCATGGGGAGACCCAGCCCTGTCACAGCTCTTTAGACATTTTAAGGTAAATACCCCTCCTATTAAGTCAAACATTTCCCAGTGGGATCTATTCTTAGTTCTCCGTTGTCTGCAATGTTCGAAAATATTTGGGGAGGAGGTTAATTCACCAAACAATGCCACGATAAGATTCACCTTTCTCTTAGCACTAGCTTCAGGTAAGAGAAAGAGAGAGATCCATGCCTTGCAAACAGAGGCCAAGAAAGGAAACGGAATAAGGCCTTTCTTTTCCTTAGGGCAAATTTCATGAGCAAAACACATATTGGCACCAACGGGATGAGTACATTTGATCATATTGCCCATCCGCCCGTGTCACAGAGTCTGAAAGGGTCAAACTGGTCTCTGTCAAAGCTTCACGCTGGTATCTCGAAGTTTCAGATTGTCTTTTTCCTATATTCTTAAAACAGGCTGTTGTTGATTCAGATCGAATTCTTTTGTTAACTATTATTTTTAACGATTTCTCCAAGGACAATCTTACGGACCAATTTTCTGTCGGTTCGTTCATAGCAGCCGAGACGATTTTTAATTCATTATTCCTTGCCTGTAGAAAGCATCATCCGAAATAGGAAGGCAAAGGAAAACAGAAGGTCAACTTTTCCAAGCCAAAGACTGTCAATGGCAAGGGGAAAAAGCGCCAGTGTAAGGGCAGGGAAGAGAGATGGAGAGAGAGAGAGACGCACCGAGTCCGCACTAAGATTGTTGTAAATATACTACTGAATATTTTCAAGTGGTTGTATGCCAACGTCTATCTGCAAGTGTATATCTTTGCTACTTTGTGTCTTTCTCCAGTGACTCCATGGTGTCCCGGAAGTTTGGGATCCATCGCCTGTGTGATGGATGTTTGGGATCCATCCAGTGCGATGAGGGGTCGCGGTGGACAGTCACTATGCTAGCATGTAGCTAAATCAGGCAAGTCGCTTAATTTTACATTTTGTGTTTCTTTTTATGAATATTTGGACACTGGTTTGTGTTTGGGAATGTTGCCACCGATCCACTGTCAGAATGGTTATTAACAATGTAAATGAGTTTTTTTATTTCGATTTTATCTCAGCTCTCCTCCACTCTTCATCCATGACTTCACCCATGAGCTGTTAAGTATTCTGTTCGTGTTCGCGATATTTTTCGCGCAGTTCGTAATTAAGTCCCACGTAAATTGAAGACAAGCGAATTCGAAGCTTTTACGAAGCAAAACTGCTGCTTTATTTCGTAATATGAGCTTTTACGAGTAAAAGCGTAATTCACGTTCTCAATTTTTAGCTTTTCTGTCCCATCTTCCTTCTCTCAACAAGCCCGAGTGCGTTTACACCTCTTGGGTAGGCCGAAAGGGAATGCCGTATTATAGCAGTGACGTAATACATAGTTTCGCCACTTCTGATTGGCTCTTGAGGGGATGGCGCTATCGAACTGTTCGAACTGTTACGGGAAAAAAGTTTTCTATTGTATGAAAGGTATAAATCGGAAATCCGTGTAAACGTGGAGAAAGCAAATTATACTTTTATTCGTAAAAAGTTCGTTTTATGAAATAAATCGACAGCAATAAAGTTTAAAAACATAATATTTGCAGTTTGTAGTTGCAAATGTTAGTTACCATGCATGTCCGTGACTTTTTAAAACAACTCCTAAACACAGAGTGCAAATTTTGAAATAACACTCCCTTTTAAACCAGATGTGGAGAAAAATTCCGCAATAATCCCTCTTTTTGTATGAAACGCGGAGTACTTAATGAAAATTACCGTCATTGTTTACGAAATTGGCACTCGGTGCGGACCTCGTCCGGCCTCAAAGTTACCCCCCTTTCTCCGTGTTATTTGGACACGCATGGTAACACATTTCATACCAAGTGCCCCGCTCCCCTCACCCTCAGACAGTTGGTCTTCTATATAGAGTATTTTAGGTGAGAAACTGACGAATGACTTGATATTTTTAGCAGTTATTCAGTGCCTAATATACTCATGCACTTTAAAAAGTATACACACTTTTTTGAAATATTTCCGAAAGTTTCATTTTTTAAATTCCACATGATAGTTTAGATGTTTATTCCAGTTGACACCTTGCTATGGCCATTAACACTTTAGCAATGATCAATAGCGGGGTTTGAGCAATATCGTTTCAGTGCACATTATACAGACAGCAGATCACACAATTTCTTGTGGTACTAAAAAGTTAAAAATTAAGACGAATGCATTAAGGTTTCTCGTTGAACATTTTTGTGTGGAACTTAAAGATGCAATGCCATGGCTTTCTGAAAGCGAGAGGTACCGGGTTTTAGGCAGCCTGGAAGTGGACTTTTTTACGAGACATTGCTAACAGATTTGGGTGCACCCGAGCAACGGTTCATCAGCTGCAGGAGAGGCACAGAGCAACGAGGAATATCCGTGATCGACCTCGACCCGGACAACCCCGTGTAACGACGCCTCAACAGGATCGCCAGATACGTGCTCGTAGACCTCATCCAGGCGTGGTACAGACGCACGAAGACGCCGCTTACGAAGGGAGTGGGTGTGTAGTTACCCACAGCGGTCAAACTTCAACTGGTGACGAGTGCTCTGTTCCGATAAGTCCAAGTTTTTATTGTACGGTAGAGCGCTTGTGTATTGGCGAAATGGTGAGCGCTACCCCAGACCTTGTGCTGCTCAAGTTTCTCGCTTTAAAGGTGGATCGGTTATGGTCTGGGGAGCGATTAAATTTGGACGGAAGTCTTAGCTACTCGTTATCGACGGAAACCTAACAACAGCACGCTACAGTAACATGGTACTGGCAGGCCAAGTGGTCCCAAACATCCAGCAAAACAACAACGCCATCTTTATGCTGTTGCCAGAGACAGTTTACTCTACCTGCAACACAATAACGTTAACATCTTACCGTGGCCACCTTACTCCCCAGACATGAACCCGATAGAGCATGTTTTGGATTACGTGGATAGGAATGTTGGACAACGGGATCCGCCTCCGAGAAATCATACCGAACTGCTCCAAGCATTGATCCAGAAGTGGCATCGCTACGCTCAATGGAGGATTAACCGTCTCATCTGCTCGATGCCAAGAAGGATCGGTGCTCTGCTTCACGATGGAGGTGGTCACACACGTTATTCAAGTGCTTGGATTTTTGGCTGAAACTGTGAATAGTGAAAATTTGACCTATTTTGTTTCAAATTAAGCTCTCTCAAAACAATATCACTCTTCGAATTTGCTGTTTTGTCAGTTAGTGAACATTTATGCAATCTTGTTTCAGCGAAAATGGCTTTCCTCAGTGTTAAATAGTTTTAAAGATACCAAAACTTATAAATTGTGTATACTTTTTAATGTGCATAGAAGTAAGTCCTTATGCTATAAACAGTGCAATGACAATTTTATATGAGAAGTAATGGTTAATAAGCAACATTTCAAAAATACGGCCCACAACCACAGTGCCCACGGCACTGCTTTGTTCCATGTTGTATTGTCCTGTGTTACTGACAGATGTCAGAGACCGGATTGATCTGGGCATACAAAACTTGCAGGTTAACCAGTCTGTTTGATGATGAATTAATAACGCCATTCCACTTACATTAGAACCAAAAGACAAAAGACATAAGGTTAAATCTATTCCAGTGCTGAAATCCCCGAGAAATCTACACACATGGTGTGCCGTACTGGTCTAGTCCGGTTTCTGCTTTTTGCTAACCCAGACAAGATATTACTTAATTGACTTTTCGTCTTTGTGTAGTATGTTCCAGTTTTGCTCTATCGTGTTTGGTTTGATCAATGACCTTCCATTCATCTATTGCAAGGAGAATCACTTTAACTTATGCTTAAATGTTTTATATGTAAGAGTGCTTATAACATAATAGGAGCAATAAAAACCGAGGATTTCTCTTAACTTTGTTAGAAATCAGAGATGAAAATAGTTGAAAAGCTGTTACTTGCATTTAATAACTTCATGTTGAAGGGGGTGTTTAATATACTGCAGTGAGGCCAAGTTCCATCAGATTTATAGTTCGGAGGGGAGGGAGAACCTGTTTCCTGGTGGTTGGGAGGCGGGGAGAGAACCTTGTTTCCTGGTGGATGGGAGGTGGGGGCGGAGAGAACCTTGTTTCCTGGTGGTTGGGAGGTGGATGTCACACCGATTTTAGTTGAATGAACAGTGTGAAAACGGTCATTAAAATTATCGTGTGAAGCCATTAATCTTTCATGAATCTTTCATGGTGATGACAATAAACTGAACTCGAGACCTCTTTATGGCTCAAATAAGTACATTTTATGAGTTTGACCTTTATTTTCAGCCACTTTGAAAGCTCATTAAAATTACTTTTTTTCAACAAACTTCTACAAAAATCTATATGTGTCTATCCCTTTCAGTTTTTAAAGTTACGGTTGGACAGGGAGTCAACACACAATAGTGTGGCCAGTGCAATTGTGTATAGGATATTTGCCCTATCCATTTAAGCAAAGTTAAACCATATATTCTTTAATAAAAATATATTGCTTTGTCCGGTCATTGTCAGGCGATTTAGCCAAAGAGTTGAATTATTTGAAATACAGCAGGTTTAACGGTTGATCTTTTTTGGACAACTTTAAAGAAACAATTGAGTTAATATGCAAACAAAAATTTGAATTTGACTGATTGGTTCTTTTTTCTTGGATGCCTTCGATCACTACAGTAAATGTGCCAAAGTATTTTGACCTCGTAAAATAATTTATTAGCTCAAAAAATCTTTTGCAGTTTGAAAATATAAATGAATATGCCTCATTCTAAAGAAAAAAAAACAATTCTTGATATCAATTAAAAATAAGTGATTGAGCTCAAAATTCAGATTCGGCAATCAAATATTTCTTTTTTTTTTTTGCCATCAAGAATGGAATTTGTGCCCAAGAAATCAATTGTATATATCTTTAAATTATTTTTGACATCAATAAATATTTCATGATTCTCCAAGTATTTATTGATATCAAAATTTATTATTTTTTAGATCAAAAATATATTTAGAGATATCGAAAATAACTCTTGACATCTAAAACTTGTTTAGTGATATAAAAATATATATAATTTCAGTTGGCAAAAAGTATTTTTTGATATCTACAAATGAATTTTGCTTTCAAAAATTGATTCTTTTATTAATAACAACCAATGTAAAAAATAACATTCCATACTTATACGGAGGAAAAGAACTAGGAGGAAATGGTTTAAAAACCAAACCACTCGTATAATGACAACGATAAAGTAAAACAATGCACTTTAACCCTATTGATCGCGGCATGATCTCCACACTGTACCACACTGGGGATAACTGCAATACCAGGCTGGGGGGGGGGGGGGGGGGAGGGGCATTTGATATAAATATGTGTTACCATACATGGTCAAAAAAATAATGAAACGTAGAGAAAAAAAGGGGGTAATTTTGAAGCCTCATCCGGTCCAGACCGATTTTTCTCGTTTATTTAAGAAGGGTGTGTTATTTCAAAAGTAGCACGCCGCGTTTAAGGGTTGTTTTAAAAAAATCATGGACACGCATGGTAACAAGTTGGTACGTGAGTATCCCCCCCCCCCCCACTCTGTGCAATAGTACTTTGATTTATCGGGTGGTTTTTAGGCTGGGGTCAATATTTTTACGCATGTTTACCCGTAACACCAGCGCATTGCTTTGACAGCACTTGTGTAAAAAACAGAAATTTTGGGAAAACTTTTTTTTTTTGTCATCTTGGATTCATTTTTGTTTATTGATTTGTTGCTTTTTTGTCAGGTCATATTCTGTACTTACAAGCGCATTAGAATCGATGCCTGGGTCAGAAAGAAGACTGGTGAAAAAACAGTGAGAATGCATGACTCGAGTCTGTACTGTTATCAACACAAATGCTTCGTCACGCCTGCTCATGCTCAAACAAAGCCTTGTTACTCTTTATATAAACATACTTTATCTCTTGTCGCCTAAAGAGGCCATGTTTCATATTGCAGTGCAGTGGAAAGTACTGGTCTTAGTCCCAGTAAGCATTGCATGTTTGACACACGTTAGATATGCCGTGGCGCGATGTCTTATACGCGTCGGGAAGGGGAGACGGGAGGGGGGAGGGATGGGGAGGGGGGAGGGGGGAGGGGGGAGGGTAGGGAATGTAGCCTTTCGAGGCTCATGTACGCCACATGTCTAGTGAGAAGCCTTCCACGATTCAGCATTACCCCGAGGCTGTGCACTATTCATGCAATATGCTATCCCGTATGTGCAGAGATACCCGATGTAATACTCTATGCATCACTACCCCCGATTTGATGGTCTGTCTGTGAAGAGATATCCAGAGGTGATGCTTTATTTGTGCAGCACTACTTCGATTTGATGCTCTGTTTATAGAGTGATACCCCGAGCTGATGCCACCCCTGTCTGTCCAACACTACTCCGGGGATCACCACATATCGATGGCCAATAAAGCCTTCCATTTCAAATGAGCGATGACATGACGTGGGCGTTATGATATTACAACCACGACAATACAACGTTGTAATGGTAATAATGCTTTCCAACATCTATACAACACGACATGGGAGTTATTATATTACAACCACGACACTACAACGTTGTAACGGTAATAATGTTTTCCAACATCTATACAACGTCGCCAAAGACGCGGCAAACATCCTTCCTGCCTTTGACCTGATTTTGTGTGCAATGTCGACATATAGCATGTGTGTTGTCGATCTTTACAAAATGGAACAAGCCCAGTAAACATTGTGACGTTGGACTACGCTGGATAGACACCGTATCCAACGTCGGATCAACGTCGAGCTCTAGTTGATAATGGAAGTTGAAGCAACGTCTACTTACCGACGTTGAATAGACGTCTATTATCCGACATTTAATCAAAGTGTCAAAAACTTTGCAAATGGAAGTCCAAACAACGTCTGTCCTCCTTCATTTTAACGCAGGAAATGTGTGAAGTCAATTTTCTTGAAAAATTTTCAAAAGTAAGCGGGTAAAAAAAATAGCGCTCCTCACGTTGCTCAATTTTCGAAGCAACCTGTCTATGTTTTTCATTCCAGTGATAATATGATGAGGTTGTTATTTGAATGTGACTCCCACGTCTATACAACCGTTGATTTTCTGTCATCAATTCATCGTTGCACCAAAACCGTCGATTAGACGTCTCAGATAGTGGGGTTTTCATTGAGACCAAAAACAACATCTAAATATGTTTCCTTATCCAATTCTTTATTCAATGTTGTCTGATAAAAATAATAACAACGAAATTATTAGATTTAATATCGTGTGTTCCGTTCTGTTTTGTCCGCTGTACCGAAATGTCCGCTAATTACAAGCTGTTCCAAAATGTCCGCTAACCCCGTTCCAAAGTATCCGCTCGTTCCAAAGTGTCCGCTAACCCTGTTCCAAAGTATCCGCTCGTTCCATAATGTCCGCTAAACCTGTTCCAAAGTATCCGCTCGTTCCATAATGTCCGCTAAACCTGTTCCAAAGTGTCCGCTCGTCCTGGTTTGTCCGCTAACCCCGTTCCGTTTTATCCGCTGGTAGTGTCCGCTAAATCTTCAACTTTTAACCCAACCTACTTTGTCTTGTGACTTTTTTGTGACTATGTAACATCATGTGACATTATGTGACACTATGTGACTTTATGTGACTATGTAACATCATGTGACATTATGTGACTTTATGTGACTATGTAACATCATGTCACATTATGTGACTTTATGTGACTTTATGTGACTCTGTGACATCATGTGACATTTACGACTTTATGTGACTCTGTGACATTATGTGACTCTGTGAGATTATGTGACTCTGTGACATCATGTGACATTATGTGACTCTGGGAGATTATGTGACTATGTGACATTATGTGACTTTATATGGCTCTGTTACATCATGAGACATTATGTGACATCATGTGACTATGTGACATCATATGGCTATATGACTATGTGAGGACTATGTAATTGCTATGTCAGCATAATTAGTCTAACTATGTATGTAATTATCAGACTGTTCATTAGACCAGCTCTGTTAGCTCACTTGGCAGAGCAGCGGACTCGTAAGCTGAAGATCGGTGGTTCGATCCCACCTAGGGGCAAACATAACTTTTCGTTTTTTGTTTGTTTTCTGTTTGTTTTTTGTTTGTTTTTAACATGGCCATATTTCTATGCCTTTTTTCATTGATAATATTTAATTAGTCATATTTCAGTGGTTCTATTACAGTAAAAACTCATACACACAAAGCGTAGGAATAAGTATATGAAAGACCTCAGAGCGTGAGAACGATCAATAAATTTGAGAACATCAAAGGCCTAGACCGTGCGAACGATCGATAAATTTGAGAAGGAATGGGATTTTCCCCACGCTAAGTCTAATGTTATATTTTATGTTATAGTAGTGGCAAAATGGTGGTTCGGAAGCACATTTAACAAATGTAGTTTTTGGAAAACATATGATGCATAAACTAAGTTTGAACATTTTACCATGCTACTAATTCGAATGCTTTGAAGTCATAGTAGGGGGAAAACGATGCTTTGAAACCAACTTTATCAAATTTCGTTTTTTTTTTGACAACATACCCGAACACTCGCGTAACGTCTAAAATACATCTATACTAGATCGGCAATATCGGCAACTTCGTCGGCCGATGTATCGGTTGCACATAGGATTAACTACGGCCCGACGCATAAAAGATATAGCGGCTTCGTGCATCGGATAAACATCGGGCCGATATATCTTTAATACGTCGGGCCACCGTCGGAAATATCCCTACACATTCTTCGACGTCGGATACCAACCGTCGGCTATACGTCGGTTATACGTTTATATTCCGATGCATTTCCGACGAACTTCCGATGATTCTTATACGTAAAAAAAATTGTTTCTAACCTTAACTGACCCATTGAACCTTTACCAACCATTCATAATTCACATATTCATGCATACACCATAGCATATTAATATACAACATAGCATATCTATATATTGCAACTGAACACTAGTACTTACTCGGGTTTGAACCGGGGACCTCTTGCATCCTAGGCGCGGAACATACCTCTACTCCACGGCGGCTGGGGCTAGTTTATTGAGGCAAATGATAATTTTCAAGTATATTCATAATGCTCCACTATTGATTCTTCATAATGTCCCCTACAAAACGTCAATCGATAAATTTCCGACGCCGAATAAGCATCGGAAAATATGCGTTTTATAGACGTATAAAAAATACGTATAATATACGATTGCAATATCGGCATCTTTTTTCCGATGTATTTCCGACGTCGTTTATAAATAGGAAAATATGCGTTTTATAGACGTTTAAAAAAATACGTATAATACGCGTTGGCGATATCGGCACCTTTTTTCCGACGCTGTGGAATATGTGGAGCACTCGTACACAACGCAATATATATATATATATATATATATATATATATATTTATATATATATATATATATATATATATATATATATATATATTTATATATATATATATATATATATATATATATATATATAAATATATATATATATATATATATATATATAGTTTTCATTTCAAGTTATGCGTGAAATACACAAATTTAGAGATCCATTGGAAATCGGTATATTTCCGACGTTTCACCGACAAATATAACTATATGTATAATATGCATATATTTTTATACGTATATTACATCCTTGTAATATTTCAAATAAAAAAATTAGTTTACGTCGGAATTCGGTATATTTCCGACGTATAGCCGATGCAGTGATATATTTGTGTATTATACGATTATCGTAATCCGTCGGTTATACATCAGTAATATCTTTTTCAAAAACAATTAAGTTTTGTTCCGTCGGAAGTACGTCTATGTCAGACGTTGGGCCAACATATACAAATATATGTATAATGTACGTATAACTAAATACATCGAATATACGTATGCAATATCCGTTTCATTTTTTTTACCATTGGTCGGAAGTTAATCTATTTCCAACGTATAACCAATGCATAAAAATATATGTATAATATATGCATTGAGAAATACGTGTAATATATGAATATAATATTTTTAGCAAAAAAAAATTCCCAATTGGTCGGAAGTTCGTCGGAAAAAGATGTCGGCCCGATGAATATTTGCCAACATCTATTAAACTGAGGAAAATAATCATCGGGCCAACGTCGGTAACCGATGAACTTCCGACGAATGAGAAAAAATGGAAATTCGTCTATTGCGAACCTATAACCGATGCATTACCGATGCATCGAAGCCGATGCCGACGTTTTCCGACCTCGTTTATACCGTTCCGACGTCGGCCCGACGTTATGCGAGTGTTCGGGATATGATGTATAAAAAAGTTTGACATAAGACATAAGTTTTTTTTGGTGAGAAGAGCACACCATTCAAACATATGTTCGAATGACAAGCCCATTCAAAGACGTGTTCGAATTTTTATTGGAACATATTGCGTCATAATATTGTTCAACAATTTTTTAAACAAGTTCAACAATTGTTCAACATGTTCAACATGACTTAAGAACATTCGAATAAGTAGCATGCTAAAATGCTAAAACCTATTTTATATATCATATGTTATCAAAAACTAAATTTGTTAAACTTGGTCTCGAAGCATCATTTTCCCCCTACTATGACTTCAAAGCATTCGAATTAGTAGCATGGTAAAATGTTCAAACTTATTTTATGCATCATATGTTTTCTAAAAACTACATTTGTTAAATGTGCTTTCGAACCACCATTTTGCCACTACTATAACATAAAATATAACATTAGACTTAGCGTGGGGAAAATCCCATTCCTTCTCAAATTTATCGATCGTTCGCACGGTCTAGGCCTTTGATGTTCTCAAATTTATTGATCGTTCTCACGCTCTGAGGTCTTTCATATACTTATTCCTACGCTTTGTGTGTATGAGTTTTTACTGTAATAGAACCACTGAAATATGACTAATTAAATATTATCAATGAAAAAAGGCATAGAAATATGGCCATGTTAAAAACAAACAAAAAACAAACAGAAAACAAACAAAAAACGAAAAGTTATGTTTGCCCCTAGGTGGGATCGAACCACCGATCTTCAGCTTACGAGTCCGCTGCTCTGCCAAGTGAGCTAACAGAGCTGGTCTAATGAACAGTCTGATAATTACATACATAGTTAGACTAATTATGCTGACATAGCAATTACATAGTCCTCACATAGTCATATAGCCATATGATGTCACATAGTCACATGATGACACATAATGTCTCATGATGTAACAGAGTCATATAAAGTCACATAATGTCACATAGTCACATAATCTCCCAGAGTCACATAATGTCACATGATGTCACAGAGTCACATAATCTCACAGAGTCACATAATGTCACAGAGTCACATAAAGTCGTAAATGTCACATGATGTCACAGAGTCACATAAAGTCACATAAAGTCACATAATGTGACATGATGTTACATAGTCACATAAAGTCACATAATGTCACATAATGTCACATGATGTTACATAGTCACATAAAGTCACATAAAGTCACATAATGTGACATGATGTTACATAGTCACATAAAGTCACATAATGTCACATAATGTCACATGATGTTACATAGTCACATAAAGTCACATAGTGTCACATAATGTCACATGATGTTACATAGTCACAAAAAAGTCACAAGACAAAGTAGGTTGGGTTAAAAATTGAAGATTTGGCGGACACTACCAGCGGATAAAACGGAACGGGGTTAGCGGACAAACCAGGACGAGCGGACACTTTGGAACAGGTTTAGCGGACATTATGGAACGAGCGGATACTTTGGAACAGGTTTAGCGGACATTATGGAACGAGCGGATACTTTGGAACGGGGTTAGCGGACACTTTGGAACGAGCGGATACTTTGGAACGGGGTTAGCGGACATTTTGGAACAGCTTGTAATTAGCGGACATTTCGGTACAGCGGACAAAACAGAACGGAACAATCGTGTCGACATTTAATGGACGTCGGAATGCTCACTGGGAGGTCATTCTGAAGATGTCTCAATTTGAGAGCACACAGAAACCCTAAACTTTCTTAAACAGTCAACAATAATCGTAAGATGTGACAGCACTTTTACCTGTCATCGTGGTGAAATTACCTGGACGTTTTTTCCGTTAATATCATTTCATCGAAAATATAGAACTTGAATTCAGTAAGTGAAAAAGAAAACTGGCATTTTTTGTGTATTTTCGCATTTTAAACGGCCATGTTACGATTTCTCACAGGTATTTGCTTATTAAAAGTTATATATAGACCTATACAGCATATATTCCCAACGAAAAAATCCACGATATCATATTGATACTGGGCAAAATGCGAAATTTTCTACAGGTCGGGTCAGATGAATTGATTATTTTCTAAGTGAAAAGAATGTTGAATTTAATTCTCCCTTTCACCTGATGAATTTAAGTTCTGTTAATCTTTTAAAATATATATGTATGGAAGCCCACGTGTGAAATTTTAAACCAGTTAAACACCGGCATGAAATGACTTCGCATATATAAAACACAGCATGCGTGATGATTTTACACCAGCAATGTATGTACCGCACCGGTATCAGTTTTCAAAATATTGGTAATGTATCACAGCTGTTGCCCTGGGTAGTATGGACATAGTGATATGTGTATATATTTCTATTTAGAAACCTGTTTTTATCGAATACATTTTGAGTGTCTCGAATCTCTTGCTCATCTCGTTCATTTTCTACCCAGTTGGTTTGAAGGTAAAAAAATTAGAATTTTTGCGATTTTTTTTTCAGAACCAAAGCATGACTTGCACTATATAATGAAGGTTAAAAAAACGTTCTCTTGTACATATATTGTGTTTTGAAAGTAACTTATCTCAGGGTAGAAAAAAAATACTCGTGTTGTTTTTCTTGTGTGGGGCTATGTGACCTGCGGATATCTCAAGACCCTGTGTCCATATAAATAGTGTAATCTTTGTTTCTGGAAATCTTTGTATCTAATCAGTTTTTTTTCTTCAAGGATGCTTGGTACATGGGACTGGCTTCTTCGTGAATAGCGTTTTGTTGTAAGTGTATATCGTAGATTTACCGATGTGTTGACAAGGACAATTTGATCTGCAACTGCAAAATATTCCGAATGGTATCCCCACAAATAGACAAGCGATATATATGCCAACGAGGCCAGACGTGGGTTCCCGCGGAGTGCCCGTTTCGTTGAAAAAGGCAGGTAATTTTCATGCAGTACTCTGCCTTTCCCGCAAAAAAGGGGGAGGGGATTATTTCGAAAATTCACTCCACGCTTGGTTGAAAAGGGGGTATTATTTCAAAATTAGCACTCCTCATTGCTAAGCATTATCTTTGAGGTGTGAAGTCGCATATATTACGCACATACATAGATAGTAAATTTGAAGTTATGATCCCCCCCCCCCCCCATTTTTCGCTGTAATTCTTGTTAAATAATATTTGTGTTTAAGTTTTGAGAGAATATGAGTATTATAGAAATCATAAGGATGCTCTCGTTTAAATTCATATCCCTTTTCGGAAGTCAAAATATACAAACTCTTTTTACGGTAAACGGACAGAAGCTCCTTCCCCCGGACAAAATATGCCCGGACAGGAGCCCCCCTCACCTTGCAAGACTAGGGCAAAGGTCCCCTTCCCCCGGTCGAAAGCCCCATCCCCATCCCGAACAGAAGACCCTCAATCTTGCAACTCCAGGCCCAAAAGCCAAAAAAAGCTCCCCTCCCCCTATACGCGTTTCCCTCCCCAGTTTTCATTTGTTGAAAAATTGTTTCATTCAAAACATAATTTGCTTTCATGTCCTTAAATAACTACTCAAAGTTCTTTCGTGCTTATTTATCTTAACCCACCGGAGTTATTTGTTATCATCCTCAACCTCAGTTACCAACTAGAACCGTATTTTGCAAGCGAAATCTTCAAAATTTGACGAATTTTAAAAGTTAAAAATATTTCTTTGAACGGTTATTATTTCTTGAACAACATGAAGTTTTTTTTAAAAAGCCGCATAGTCTGTAATACAACTTAGTACAGAGCTTACGGCGCAGCACGTATGCGGCTTATAAAGTTCATCTGCTTGGTTATGATGGCTCAACGGCTTCATTGATTGAACGGACTAGCACTTTTAAGGGAAAAAAGCACCAACGGCTGCCCGCACAAATTCATATAAGCCTTGACCAAGTCAAAGACTTGTCAAGTGTTAATTACTTCGATTAGTCATTGAAGTTGATAGTGCGAATTCCGTCATATCGTCTGATATTCGTTTGTGGCGCTCATCACACAAGTGCTGGCTGTCTGTAATTGGAAATTGGCTCACTGAACCAAAATTGCAATTCGTAATTACAATTGACAAACTCTCTTGCAATTGGCAGTTAATAATTGCAACAGACGGGAGGGAGGTCGACAAAGTCGCCTAAAGACGCTGTGTTGTGCCCTAGCATCTAGGTAGAAGAGCCTGACCGAGACGCTGATTGGGGAGTTTGGAAGCATTTTTGTTGTATTTATCGCCTTATATATAAACAATTTTTAACCTGCAATCACCAGTCTTAATGACAATAGGAATTGAAATTGACTTGTCTTACTTCAGAGATGTAAACATCTCGTGGTAAGGGGGCTGGGCTTCTTTCCGGATGGGGGGGTGGTCGGGTCTGTTAGGGCCAGGGAGACCGAATTTCCCAGACATAATGCATAAACTCCATTAACATTTTACATGCGATAACGGACATGTAAATTTTTCCATTGAAGCCCATTATAAGACAGGCACACATCATGATATAGTTATCAGTACCAAGAGAGAGCAAAGCTGCGCGTATGTGCTATGTGCTACATCTTGGGTTGAACAGCAAATATCTCAGCGGGGATGCTTATCTCTCATGTTTCGAAGATGCTCACCTCCACATTTGCTATTAAGTTGTTTTCACGTTATAATCGCCATTGTAGGTTTCACAAGATTGTTACGATATAACGTCACATTAATATATATGTTTATTATAATTCATTGCTCCCAGTAAACATTTTAACGCTTCACCAACGTCTGGTTTTTGATGAACTTGGAAGTCCACATGGCAAAACATCCGGTAGCGTGAAAATGGCGTGAATACCGAACCAGCACCGGTCATACGATCGCCAGCGAAATGGTCATTTTGACCAACATTTGGCCAACTCGC
Source organism: Protula sp. h YS-2021 (assembly GCA_949752745.1). Classification (NCBI taxonomy): domain Eukaryota; kingdom Metazoa; phylum Annelida; class Polychaeta; order Sabellida; family Serpulidae; genus Protula; species Protula sp. h YS-2021. Next base: position 56,079,175 of record OX457028.1, read on the forward strand.
CGTTTTTTTCTGATTTTCATTTACTTTTTCATGGGGGTGGCCGGAATTTGCAGGCAAAGTTGCCCTGCACTTGGCCAAATAAGGAGGAGGGGGACAGGGGGGGGGGGTTCCGCCCATCAAATGCACAGCATTTACCTACCGATTTATTTAGACGTCATCGCTCTGTCAAAGTTCCCTTTTGGTCATCGGGTAATACAGGGCATGCATAAAGTCAATTTTCACGAATATATTTTCAAACTAGGCGGTAAAAACTGGCGTGCCTGAATATCCCTGATTTTCGCTAATTTTCAAACGAGTCATTACCAGTAGCAGACTTAAATTTCCTGTGAGCGTTAACACGATTCTGTTTTTTTGGTTGTGTTCAGGTTGCGACGACTAGCTTTCGATGTCTACAAAAATCGTCGATTTTCCGAAAGAGAGTCAACGTTGTTTTAGAGAAATTGATTTAGTGTTGGAAAAAGGTGGGCTTTGGAAACAAAAATCAACATCATGTCTAAAGAGCGCTTTTTATAAATGTATGTTCAATGGATGTTAAAGACGTTGAATAGGCGCCGATCTATGGCCACAATGTGATAAGAATCAAATTACAAGATTAAATGTTGCGAAAGTAGGCTTCTTAGGCATAAAACCAACGTTACAGGGATATAACAGGCCTTTTACTTCGTAAAGTTACGAATGCGCTAATCTCCAATAAGGAGATTAGGGTTTTCTCGCAAACTCCAAGAGTCAGGCAATTGGAATATAAGAATTTTTCTAGTGGCTCGAATAGTTCCGTCCTTGGTCATAGCCAATCAGCCTTCTTGGTACCTTGGTACCAAGCCTCATTCTCGTATTGCGCGCGGCACCAACCACACGCGTTTTGTCTAGGCAGAAAATTTGTTTATTTGCTGCCTTCAGTCTGATTTGAATTTCTCCGAATTTATTGTTAAACGTTGGATAATACTTTCATTTTTTGATTGTGTTAACACGACCGTTGCGGGCTCGCGTAATCTGGAGATTTTGCCTTCATACGCTCTCTACTAGTAAATCTAAGTTTGCATATCGGGGGGTTGCTTTTCCCCAAAAAATGTAACAAGTAGGTCTCCACCGTTTGCTAGTTTAGGCGTACTAACATACGACCCATGTAGGAGCCGATTCATGTTAGATTGCTGATGTCTGGCCGGATCTCAAGCTACTTTTTCCACCTTGGTCACTTAGGACCAGTTTGCGTAGTTTGGTGCTTCCTAACAAGCTAGCGTAACTCCAGCGCAATAAGGGTTATTGGAAAGGTTGATTTTCGACCGTGGCAGTCGCCTGTGTTTTGCTCGACAGACTTGGTATCTTTGAGCTGGCCTAGCGCTCAGTACCTGTTGCTGAGTACGTCCGAGACGGAGCTGAGATCAAGGCTTGATACAGCTTGGTCAGGTGACTTACCAAGGACCAAGCACCATCGCGGTTCTTGGTCACTACCAAGCCCAAGTGCGTTTTGGTAGCTCCGGCGTCACCCCTGCGTTCTCTCGTACTAGGCGTCATCAATACAATCCTCGCTATAGCAAAAGAGCTTGGTACCTGCAGATTTCAGTTTTCTTAGATGAGTGTTGGTAATTTGCGTTCAAACTACTTATGCACACATACTTTTGCTTCGTTTTCAGACGTCACAGAGGCTCACCTACTCCTCAGCAATCGGAAGGTTTCGTGCTTCCACCCAGTGTCAGCAGTCAATCCCCACTCTCTCTGCGACAGATGTAGAAGGGATAGAATCATTCCCTTCTGTGACGCACTTCATACCTGCGAAGAGTGTGCACACTTACCCCTACGACATTGGGACTCCTTAGAGAAAATCCACACCAAGAACGTGAAGCGAAGAGCGCGTCGCAAGGTGCAGTACCTGTCATTCGAGATGCCAAAGGCGTGTTCGCGACTTTCTTCTCCGTTCTTTCTTCTCTCCGAGGAATCAAGCTTGCAGTCATCACAGCCTGTACCCACTCCAGCGAAGGGCAGTATTACAGTTACACATACGGAGTCAGGTGCATGCTCTACCAGCCCTGTAGGTGAGTTTGCCATTCCTCCACGCCCGGACGCCCCTCCGTTGCAATCTCTGGATACGCCTCCTCTTCCCAGTCGGAGTTGCTAAACATTTCATCGTTTTTTAGCCATACAGTCGCAGCTCCAGAGGCAGATCAAAGAGTTGCAAGAGTTTGCTCGCTCGACAAGAACCTAAAGTCTGGCATTTTATCCCCATCCGGCAAAATTTCGTTAACACAACAGGTCGACGATGACGAGGATCTCGCCCCATTATATTCGTTTATCTGCCATCCCCAGAGACAGGGAAAGGGCTGTCTACTCGCCCGTCACGGACTTGGCTGCCAAGGAGGAATCGGGCCTGTGGCACACCGAGGGTCGTAGCTCGGACGAGGAGTCGGGTGCTGAGGGTGATGAGGAAGGTTATTAACCCAATGAGTTCTCACCCAGTTTCCACTCCGGTCGACGGACCCCATACTTTCTCCGGGAAAGCAGCAGCGACTATGGTAGGATCCAGCGGCGGCGGGCAGACAGCAGATTCGTACCCCGTCTCAACCAGACTTCTCCGCCGTGCCAGAGACACCGTTCTCTCCACCGCCAGAATCAGTGGCCCCCGAAGATGTGCCATTCCGGGATGCCATACTGGAGATTGCGAGGCTCGCGGTATTGAGTGCGGAGGCACAGTTTCAGAGAGAGATGATCCGCCGATCCGTATGACATTGCAAGTCGCCATCTCCCAACCGGAAACCTTCATCGCGTTGAAGACCAGCGAAGGGGTAACCAACGCCCTCTTGGTACGGTGGCGAGAGTTCAAACGCGCAGACGCCAGCAAGGGACGAGTGCTGTCACGTTTCCACCCTATCCAAGCACTGTGCAATGAAGCAGGACCCCTACTGTTCCTCTGACAACCCCATACCTTTGAAAACGTTGAAGCAACCCGACAAACGCACAGTTTGGATGCCATCGGCCCGCCAGGACTCAGACATTCCATTGGTCGAGAGGGATGCTAAGTCCATTGAAAGCTCAGCTAGACACGTGCTCGATATCATGTCCTTCCAGGACCACACGCTGAGTGCGCTTAAAAGGCGGGAGGATGACCTGCAGAGGATGATTTGCAGCATTGCTGGTCCAGCGTAAAGGGCCTGCGTGACCTACGGAACGCCCCTATACTGGGGCAGAAAGCACTGTTTTCCCCGTAGGAGATAGAAAGGGTGCACCACAAAAGCAGGTCCCTCTCAAAGGAGTTGGCTCTCATGGCAAGGGCAACCAGACGATTCTCGCGCCCACAGAAGCGCAGATACTTTCAGCCCCCACGTCAAGATAGGTCGAGGTCGAGCAGCAAGGCGGGGGCTACGACTTCAAAGAACCCTAGTCTGCAGAGCGGCAGCAAGACACGCGTGCAGACCTTTCGGCAGTGCAGGTAACAATCAACCAAATGATCTCTCAGGGGGACGCCTCGTCTCTAAGAAATACTTTTATAAGGTCAGAAGACATAGAGGGTATTCAACCCTCCAAGGACTACTTGCTGGTAGGAGGCAGGCTACTCAAGTTCTGGCCAGCTTGGCGCGCGATGGGTGCCCCGAAAAGATTGTTGCGTTGGTTGAGAGAGGGCTACGCACTTCTGTTCAGCCGGGACCCACGGGGTTACATTGCCCCATACCTCTACGCGACCAAGCTCCAGGCAGGAAGGAGGAATCGGGCCTGTGGCACACCGAAGGTCGTAGCTCGGACGAGGAGTCGGGTGCTAAGGGTGATGAGGAAGGTGATTAACCCAATGAGTTCTCACCCAGCTTCCACTCCGGTCGACGGACCCCATACTTTCTCCGGGCAAGCAGCAGCGACTACGGTAGGATCCAGCGGCGACGGGCAGACAGCAGATTCGCACCCCGTCTCAACCAGACTTCTCCGCCGTGCCAGAGACACCGTTCTCTCCACCGCCAGAATCAGTGGCCCCCGAAGACGTGACATTCCGGGATGCCATACTGGAGATTGCCAGGCTCGCGGTATTGAGTGCGGGTGCACAGTTTCAGAGAGAGATGATCCGCCGATCCGTATGACATCGCAAGTCACCATCTCCCAACCGGAAACCTTCATCGCGTTGAAGATTAGCGAAGGGGTAACCAACGCCCTCTCGGTACGGTGGCGAGAGTTCAAACGCGCAGACGCCAGCAAGGGACGAGTGCTGTCACGTTTCTAACCAATCCAAGCACTGTGCAATGAAGCAGGACCCCTACTGTTCCTCTGACAACCCCATACCTTTGAAAACGTTGAAGCAACCCGACAAACGCACAGTTTGGATGCCATCGGCCCGCCAGGACTCAGACATTCCACTGGTCGAGGGGGATGCTAAGTCCATTGAAAGCTCAGCTAGACACGTGCTCGATATCATGTCCTTCCAGGACCACACGCTGAGTGCGCTTAAAAGGCGCGAGGATGATCTGCAGCATTGCTGGTCCAGCGTAAAGGGCCTGCGTGACCTACGGAACGCCCCTATACTGGGGCAGAAAGCACTGTTTTCCCCGTAGGAGATAGAAAGGGTGCACCACAAAAGCAGGTCCCTCTCAAAGGACTTGGCTCTCATGGCAAGGGCAACCAGACGATTTTCGCGCCCACAGAAGTGCAGATATTCTCAGACCCCACGTCAAGATAGGTCGAGGTCGAGGTCGAGCAGCAAGGCGGGGGCTACGCCTTCAAAGAACCCTAGTCTGCAGAGCGGCAGCAAGGCACGCGTGCAGACCTTTCGGCAGTGCAGGTAACAATCAACCAAATGATCTCTCAGGGGGAACGCCTCGTCTCTAAGAGATACTTTTATAAGGTCAGAAGACATAGAGGGTATTCAGCCCTCCAAGGACTGCTTGCTAGTAGGAGGCAGGCTAGTCAAGTTCTGGCCAGCTTGGCGCGCGATGGATGCCCCGAAAAGAGTGTTGCGTTGGCTGAGAGAGGGCTACGCACTTCTGTTCAGACGGGACCCACGGAGTTACATTGCCCCATACCTCTACGCAACCAAGCCCCAGGCAGCATAGTTGCGTCTAACGACCAAGACACGACAAAGCACCAAGCCTTGCAAGAAATGGTCGAAGATTTATTGCGTAAGAGAGCGATAAGAGAGATGCCAGAAAACCAAGAAGGGTTTTTCAACAGAGTCTTCCTGGTACCCAAAAATCGGGAGGTTGGAGGTTAGTCATAGATCTTTCCACCATAAACCAGTCCCTACGGGTCACACCCTTTCAGATGGACACGGCCCATGTAAAAAAGGGCTCACTTGAAGCGGGTACGTGGGGCTCGTCCATAAACCTGTCCGACGCGTACTTACACGTACCATTGCACCCCGCGGCCAGGAAGTACCTCTGTTTCAAATAGGGGAAAAGAAGTTTAGGTATGAGGCTCTCCCGTTCGGTCTCTCCACCGCACCCTACGTCGTCACGGAGATCATGAAAATTCTGAAGGCGTGGGCCCGAATCCAAGGTATGTTGGTATTCCAGTACTTGGACGACTGGTTCCTGGTGCATCACGACCAGGCCACAGTGAGAGAGCAGAAAAGCTGTGTTGCGTGTAGTTTTGGTGTAACTGGCATCTTGGCATTGCTTTAAACAGAGTATTTTGCATTTCTGGATCTTTAAGTGTTCAGAATCTTTTTTGTGGCCCCAAGTGTACTTTTTCGCTACTCGTTTGCGAAAACGGTCTAGTTGCTTTGTTATTGCTGGCCTTTGAAAACTTCATAAATCTGTAAAGTGCATCAGTTTAAAATGATTATAAATGGGTATAGTATATCGATTGTTCTGCAACGTTTTCCCTCTAAATTAATTTTATCTGTTTTGTTTCTCTTTTTCAGATGGTTCTAGAAAATCCAGTTTTCAAGACGATTTGACAAATGAAGTCTAAGGTCTAGTGCAAATTGTGACAAATGACCTTGGCCTGATGGTCAATTGCCTTGAATTGCAAGAAACAATTTTGCAAAAGTCGATTTACCTTGAAAACAATCAGAGCGGGAATTGAACAAAACAGAGCTCCTTTTTGCGTCTGTATGGTGTAACGACATAATCACATTCTTTAGAGTGACCCCTATTTTCAAGGTTAAAGGTCATGTATCTCAAAAACCATCCTCCAAAAAAAAAAAAAGTTTTCAACCCGGTAAGCACACCCAAGTAAAACCATGTAAAACCCAGGGTTATTTTTGGTCTTCCCACGTGAATCCCATGCAGGGATTTGCATGGGAATGAGACAAAAATCGAGGTAAAATCCATGGTCGGAATTCCCACGCATAATCCATGCATTTCCCAGTTGGGATCCACCTGGGTTTACCCGGGTGGGATTTACATGGGCATTCCCATACATATTTCATGTGTATTTTATAGGGGGTTTCCCAGGGTGGGAAAACCCAGGCATTTCCCACCCAGAAATGGCTCCTTTCTCCACGGGATTAATATGGGTTTTCCCCTTTCCCACCTTCCCATGCAAATCCCAATTAAAACCCATACGTATCCCACATGGGAAAATTTTCTGTGCTTACTGGGAAGTGATTTATGACGCTTTTATCAGGACATCGGTATAGTTTAAAATAATTTTCATTGAGTTCACAATCACTTTTTCTTACAAAGTGCACATTTTTGTACACATTAAAATAACACTTTCTGTAACTGTTAGCTTACCTACCCTGCGTCGGCAGTTGACGTATAGCCGGAACTGTGGTTAAAAAACACTTATGAGGCGTTTCTAAGGCCTAAGAGCAAATATGATATTTTAACTTAATACAATCTTATGACCAATTTGAAGAGGAATTTAAAATTTGATAACTTAAAATTCAGGAGGAGGTTGAGGAAGATTGCATTGATTTTGTGTAATTGGGTTTCATTTACAACGGTATCAAAATTCTATGATGTTTTGACGACGCCCAGTCTGGGTTGGAATTTTGTCCGTTCTGGTCCGTAATCAACTAGACCGAATTTCGCTACACGTAGCGAAATAGTACCCACTTGCAAGGGCAGAGACAAAACATATTTGGTCAAAGACACATTTTTCAGTGTTTCAACATAATTGTCAGCTTCCAGATTATTATCTTGAACGAAGCCATCGAAGTGAATATAATGTAACCTCATTTGGGCACAAAAAATCAAATTCAGTTTTCTAACCGTTTTTGAGATACTGGTCAACTTGCAGTTTTTGACCTTGACCATGATGGAGGAGGTCAAGATCACCGAGGTACCTCGTATGTAACGTTGTTTAGGCCCAAAGGGTCGAAAATGAGCTCAAAATCGCTCTATCTCTAACCGTTTTCGAGATAATAGTCAACTTCCGGTTTTTGACCTTGACCGTGACCGAGAAGGTCAAGGTCACCGACGTACCTCTTATGTGACGTTGTTTAGGCCCAAAGGGTCGAAAATGAGCTCAAAATCGCTCTATCTCTAACCGTTTTCGAGATAATAGTCAACTTCCGGTTTTTGACCTTGACCGTGACCCAGAAGGTCAAGGTCACCGAGGTACCTCGTATGTAACGTTGTTTAGGCCCAAAGAGTCGAAAATGAGCTCAAAATCGCTCTATCTCTAACCGTTTTCGAGATAATAGTCAACTTCCGGTTTTTGACCTTGACCGTGACCGAGAAGGTCAAGGTCACCGAGGTACCTCTTATGTAACGTTGTTTAGGCCCAAAGGGTCGAAAATGAGCTCAAAATCGCTCTATCTCTAGCCGTTTTCGAGATAATAGTCAACTTCCGGTTTTTGACCTTGACCGTGACCCAGAAGGTCAAGGTCACCGAGTTACCTTTTAGGTAACGTTGTTTAGGCCCAAAGGGTTGAAAATGAGCTCAAAATCGCTCTATCTCTAACCGTTTTTGAGATAATAGTCAACTTCCGGTTTTTGACCTTGACCGTTACCGAGAAGGTCAAGGTCACCGAGGTACCTCTTATGTAACGTTGTTTAGGCCCAAAGGGTCGAAAATGAGCTCAAAATGGCTCTATCTCTAACCGTTTTCGAGATAATAGTCAACTTCCGGTTTTTGACCTTGACTGTGACCCAGAAGGTCAAGGTCACCGAGGTACCTCTTATGTAACGTTGTTTAGGCCTAAAGGGTCGAAAATGAGCTCAAAATCGCTCTATCTCTAACCGTTTTCGAGATAATCGTCAACTTCCGGTTTTTGACCTTGACCGTGACCCAGAAGGTCAAGGTCACAGAGGTACCTCTTATGTAACGTTGTTTAGGCCCAAAGGGTCGAAAATGAGCTCAAAATCGCTCTATCTCTAACCGTTTTCGAGATAATAGTCAACTTCCGGTTTTTGACCTTGACTGTGACCGAGAAGGTCAAGGTCACCGAGGTACCTCTTATGTAACGTTGTTTAGGCCCGAAGGGTCGAAAATGAGCTCAAAATGGCTCTATCTCTAACCGTTTTCGAGATAATAGTCAACTTCCGGTTTTTGACCTTGACCGTGACCCAGAAGGTCAAGGTCACCGAGTTACCTCTTATGAAACATTGTTTAGGCCCAAAGGGTCGAAAATGAGCTCAAAATCGCTCTATCTCTCACCGTTTTCGAGATGAGTCGGCCTGTCGTTAAGGACGCGTGAAATCACGTGACCTTTGACCTTGGCCCTCAAGGTCAAGGTTAGTGATGAAAGTTTACCCTTTACTGGGTACGTTTTATGCATTCATGGTCGGATTTGAACACCTTTATGGCTACTTTTCGTGATTAATAGGTGTTGCCAAAAATATTTCGACCTCAATTTGACCTTGACCTCTGAGGTGCAAGGTCAAAACATTTTACGGATTTGACGACAACTCATTACCCTCTATGTCTCTGCCACATGCCGTCTTTTTACGACAAACCCTGTAGGAGGAGTTTTCTGGAAACCGCTTTGAGGTCAGAAAAATTTTGACCTCAATTTGACCTTGACCTTGAAGGTCAAGGTCAAAAAATTTTGCGGATTTGACGACATCTCGTCACCCTCTATCACTGTGCCAAATTTCATCGTCCTACGTCAAATAGCGTAGGAGGGGTTTTCTGGAAACCTCCGTGACGGGAAAAAAAAAAGAGAAGAAAAAAAGGAAAAAAAAAGGGCAGAAATTTCGAGAAAAACTACAAACTTATTCCCATTTGCAAACAAAGTTTGCAAGTGGGAACTAGCGAGGCGAAATCCAAGGGCAAAGGTTTAGAAACCGCCCTTGATAACTGCTTAGAGCACAAGTAAGTCCGAAAATAAGACCACTGGTGCAATTAGACGTAAGAGGTCAGATTTCAGGACACGTCTTTTACATGGCGTTTTTCATAACGGAAAGCACCTACGAATGGGGCGATTGAAAGGTGGTCCCATTTGTGAGGTGGTCCTATTTGTGAGGTGGTGCCATTTGTAGGATGGTCCCATGCCAGAGTGCCCATCTGGTTGTATTTACTCATCAGTGAAAAAATCAAATGAAATATGCATGCATTAGTCCCATTTGTGAGTTATTTTTAATATAGTGCCAATTACAACAAGGGTTTAACATGTAAGGTTCAATCTTGTCTTTCATCTATGGAACAACTTTGATAATTTTGACAAAACGACTTTGTGGGTAGAAGTTCTTGGTTAAAAAACCCTTTAATAAAAGTTTATTTTTAAACAAACACATATATATGTATACACAATGTATATAAATATATAGATTTATTGGCCAAGGAAACTGTTGTCATGTTAATATTTCTGTTAAATTGCTGCTATTATGCAATCATATGAAAATTTGCACATTGGTATTAGAACGTATTTTGGGCACTTCTAGCCCTGGGAAAGATGTTTTAATTATGTGTAAGTGTTTTAAAATCGCATTCTGGGCTTAAGTAAATATGCTTAGTCCATCTACAGGAGAAGTTTCCCACGACGTCTAATAAAATCAATGACATTAAGAATAATTTCTTATATGGATAATATTTGCAACAAACATGTGACGTTATAAGGGCGTTAAATAGACGTCGCGATTGGCATTTGATCAACTTCGGGATTTGGTTGATCAGGAATGCCGAATGTCGTGGTGGGAACATTTCTGAGCGGTCATACAAAGTCCACCCCCTTCCCCTCGCTTATTCGGGGTTCATCTCGTGCAATGAAATCTGCTCAAGGTCACTTTTCATGTATATTTTCATTAATTAAGCTGCTGAGTTGCAGATTCTACAGTTAGTGCTATTGCGCATTGTTGCTTTGGTATTTTTCCAGTTAGTTTTTATCTTTTATGGAGCTGTCGTCGACGTCTAGACAACGTCGTTTTCCCCATAGTTTATACGACGTCTATTTGTTGACACTATTGAACATCAAGCCAAAAACGTTAGATGCACGCCGCGTTCAAAAAAAAAAAAAAAAAAAAAAAAACGTTGACTTTCACAGGTTAGACTACGATCGAGTGTGTTGGTTTCAAATCAACGTTGCGACGACGTCACAGTATCTACTAGACATCTGAGATTCGGAGATTCGGCTGCAGGTATCAGTAACTAAATTCTATTTGTTTTCGGATAGTACCAAAAGAAGCAGCAGCATCAACAATCAAAATAAACATGAAGTTAATTTGTTATAATGTGGTTTAATTATTTTTTATATCAAAAATTCAGTGCCCTATATAAAGCAGATTGATGTAAAATCCAGCACCGAGCCAAACATATCCGCACATATAAAGAAAAATAGTGTTACGCAGCTGTCACTTCCCATTTTGTAGTTTTAACACAATAATACTAAAAATAGGAATAAAAAATAACGAAATTTTTAACGACATTGGCACTCCACGAGGACCAGTTATTAATCCACAACAGTAACTCGATCAGGGGGGGGGGGGGGGAGGGAGGGGAGGGGGAAGGGGGGGTGAGATACTCACCTGCAGGCTACTCAGTCAAAATTTTATCAATGAGTGTATTAGCTACGCACACACTGTTGAGTTGACCCCTTACATTGCAAGGCCTTTGAGATAGTCCCCCTAGACTCAAGTGCCTTGGCAAACGGTTAGCCACAGAGAGAAACAGAAAAAAAGCAATACCTCTGAGCTGGTTCCAACCAGTTTCACGACCGGGCACTCAAACAAAGAAGAAAATACCAGAGAAAGAACTTAGAAAGGCAAAACGTGTCGACAAGACCCAAGCTACAATTTTTTTTCTTGATTTGTTATTTAAGCATATGCTGAATATTCTAATACATGCTACAGTATCGAGGAGTTAATACGCAGCTCTTCAGTCTTGCTGTGGTAATCAGCTGATGACTGTAAACAAAGGATATACTGGGAACGCAGAACGTTGTCCGTTACAGCAAGGTATGTTTTCTCAATTTTTTTCTGATTTGCTATTAGCCATTATTTACTTTTATATTGGTCATTTCAAATGAAAGTAACGTTCTATTGCATCATTATGAAAATTAGTCAAATAAGTAAATAAATAAATAAATAAAAGACAAGGCAAAACAAAACAAGAAGAGATGCATGAGCACACAAAGAAGAGCAAGTTATGGAGCGTTGGCTTTATTTCAAATATTAAAAATAACATGCACAAAATGAAGCTCCACACCCCCACCTCTAAGAATACGCACACGTGTGGCCAAAATAGTGCAGAATAACGGCCATCAGAAATCTGTAACAGTGACAAAGTAGACCATAAGTAAATGCCGTGCGCGGTAAGTCCGTCCCTGCATGTACATAAAACGGGATGCTGGGTCGTACAAGAGTCGCCGGTGACACACATACCGGCGCGCTGCCCTCCTCAAAGGGGCGAGGCAAGGTGGGTTCACTGTGTGTAACATCTTACTTCCAAGCTATGAAGACCTATCTTCGGTTATTGATCCCACGTGACTGGACCAAGAGAACTACTCAATATGGAATTACTTTGTGTCAATATGGATCAATTAAAGTCAGTGAACCAAGACAGCTTGTGGAGTTCTATATAAAAACTGTCGGTGGACATTTAACGCTGACCTGCTCATTAATTACAATGTTCCCCGGGGAAGGGAAGGGGGAAAGTGGGCACTTGGTATCATACATGTTACCATGCGTGTCCAAAAAAAGAAAAAAATGGGGAGAAAAGGGCTAAATTTGAAGCCATACGCGGTCAGCGCAGAGTGCCAGTCTCGTTACGGAAAGAGGGGAGAGCAATTTTCATTCAGTACTCCCCGTTTCCCTAAACAAGAGTTGTTGTTTTTTTCGGAACTGCATGTACTCCGCGTTTGGTTTAAAAAGCATGTTCGGAAAAAATTAAAGTATGCTTAGAAACAATTGCAGAAAGATAGAACTCAACGGCCCTATATACCGGTAAAGATAGAACTCAACGGCGCTATACCGGGGCAGTGGTTTCGAGGGGGTTGGGGTGTAAATGTCACAACTCTGTGATTTGTATGACTGTTGTGACAATGGCGATGCGATTTGACTAGAAAAAAGCTATTCCTAGGAAAGTATTTCCTAAGAAAGTACTTCACTTGATCTTTATCGGCGTCTCCGATAGCGACGAGCTGTGGGTCTGTGTTAGAGAGTGTGCATTTACTTTCTTAACTATTTAGAGAACAGTATTGAACTGAAAAAGCCAAACCAATACATTACGAGAGCCTTTACCACGCCAATACAATGAAGCTGATATGCGCAGTGAGTCTCAGGCTTGCATTCCATTGCAGTATGTTTCCATGGCAACTGAGTAACTGAAGCAAGCCCCGTCGTTAACGATCGATATGGGAAGCTATCTGTCTTTTATGTGACTTTTTCCGAGTAGTGTTAATACCACCAATTATCAACATTGCCTCATGGGGGCAGGTGGGGAAGAATTGGGATGGGGGTGGGGGATGAAAAAAATGACAAAGTATAAATACAACTCTACATACCGTGCATATTTTTGGAATACACGCGACAAATATTTAACACTTGGTAAGTCGAAGACTTCCAAAGCGTATGTTGAAGTTGTACTGGGGCCAATATTTCGGACCTTTTTTGTCTTTACTGGCCCGTCATTTTGCCTTTACTAATCCTGTTACCACACTGGCCCTAAGACTCCCAAATTTCGCACAGTAGTTGATCTGAAGGTGTGCACCTCATTTTGTGTTTTCGCCTTTGTTTTCACTTTCATGATCAAAACGTGAAGCAAAAACTGATTTTTATCCCGAGGGATATAGTTATGAGCTCGTCCGTCCGTGTGTCCGTCTGTCTGTCCACAAAAAGTACTAAGTTTTGTCCGGTCCACTTTTCATAGATGGGATTGTCGTAGGAACCTGAAACCTTGCATGGTGAATATATATATATTGAAGATGTGCAACGTGCAACGTCAAAATCGGCAAAAAATTGACGTCGTGGGACATTGTCAAATATGGTGAGTTTTTAGCTTGAACTTAGCCGTGAGACGATGTTTTGTCCAGCCGACTTCTCATAGAAGGGATTGTTGTAGGAACCTGAAAACTTGCAGCGTGACTTGACCTCATTTTACTTTTACTACTTCATGGGGGGATCCTGCCTTACTGAGGCTCTAGTTTTTATCAAGAAATGCAACGCGGAAAGGCTGTACCAACACTTGCACAATTAAGACTGTCTCATCTGCCAATAGCCGCAACGTTCATTATGGGAACGATATGTGCTTTATCTGCACAAGCACAGTAGCTGAGCATAGAGAAATGCTTGTTTTGGTTTTACAAGAACGACGCATGGATGTAAAATCTTGGTATCCCAACATTTCATCCGTAAAAAAGTTCAAAGTACATTTCATCCGAATTGTATGTACCATACAAGTACTTCACACAACGCAAATCACCATGCTACACAACACTCCAAACTGCAAAACTCCTCTTCACAGTCCCCACATTTTACCCAGTTTCCAAACCAGGCCATTTTAAATACACTTAATATTTATACAAATTATCAGCTTCAGTTATATATTGTACTCTTGGTGAGAGTCGGGAAGGGGGGTGGGATTGGGGGGATGTCGTTTCATAGAGTTTTTTCTAGAAAGGTTTCGAACTGACAAAAAGTCTCTTAGCAATGGTATGGAATTTGAAAAAAAAATAACAAAACAAAACATTATCTTGTATGTAAAAGATAAACAATCAAAACCGGGCTGAAGAGTTTTTTTTAAATTCTTTTCGAAGGGAGAAAGTGATTTTAAAAATATTATTTTTTTTTGCCAAGTGCCTTATATTTCGCCTTTGAGAAATAGATTCTCGTTCGACTTGATGTCATGGAAACGTCACCAGACATGGGTGACAAGTTCATATAAGCCCGAGTAAGGTTGTCATCGCCTTTTCTCTCATGCCACCCGAAGCGGCGACGACCATCGGGGTGGCATCAGAGCCTCGGGGGGTGGCAGGAGAGCCTCGGGGTGGAAGGAGAGCATCGGGGTGGCATCAGAGCCTCGGGGTGGCAGGAGAGCTCTTAACATTTGTACACGCATTTCTGCTTTTCAAAGTTTTCTTTGGACTGAAGATAAGAAGATAATCATATTCTTCGCTAAATGAAACAATTATTGTCACGATGGGAGAGTATTGGGCCGGGGTGACATCAGAGCCTCGGGTGGCAGGAGAGCTTTTAGCTTCTTTCGAACGGATCCATGGACTTTTTACGATCTTTGTTATTCGTTGCGTTTAACCTGGGTGACGAGGACGAAAACGAACGAGTCCTCCAATCTTTCATATTTCCGATTGCCTTTGCGGAAAACAGACTTCATGCGCTCCCCAGGAGGGGCCAACGTCCTTGGAGATGTCCGGCGGCAGCAAGGAGGCGTCCTATCCGGACTCCTTTCCCTGCGGACCTCACGCCACCAGGAGAAAACACTAGCCTTTTCGTAGTGTCTTTCCACTGTAACACCGAGGATGTTCCTTTTTAAGAGAGGCTATCAAAGAAAGAGCAGGGCTCTCTAACGTCTCGTGCGGCACACCTTGCTGGATGATCCGCACGACATCTGAGGCTATATTCCCCACCACACTTTCTGCCAGTGACGGCATCGCGAATGCAGTGACTGCGCGTTCTAATGAATCCAAGAAGATGGATGCACTAGTGGTCAGGGCCAGAAAAGCCTCTTATTCTTTCGCTTCAGAGCTGCTGTGACTGAATCAGCAGAGCGTCGATTTGGTTTATACGTTTCTAGCTAGATTCGCGGGGCTAGTGCTACCCTCCGCCCTTGTGGACTTGTCAGGGCATAAGGTGGCATTACCCATTTGGGCAGAGGCATCGATTTGAAGGGAAGAGCCAAGTTGCTCTACCCACTTTGGTAGGAGTGTTAGCAAGAGTGGATATTCCCTTGTGACTCCGTCCGCGTGGCTCTACCCACGAATGCTATTTCTCTTGCCTATACCCGTGCATTCCCCTATCTATCCAGATGTGGATAGGAGAGAGGGTAGAACAGGAGCAAGCAAGAAGGGATTTGTTGCATGACAGCGCAACTTTGTTACTGGCATGGCAGAAACAGAAGGCTCAGTGCACAAGGCATCATGTGGCCATCCGTCGTTTGCTAGCAACTCTCACTGCGACAAATGCAGGTCTGTGGAAGGATTATCACTATGCGAGGAGCAGAACACATGCATTCAATGTGAGCACTTCTCTCATGCGGGAGTGGAGGGCGATAGAGACAAACTGTGTTAAGAACCAGAGATGCAAAGAGCTGCGCGAGGAACGCAGAAAGCAGAAGGCTCTCTCTGAATCTAAGGGTACGCCTCTGTCAGAATCTACGCCGGCTTTAGCGTCAGAGGATACTCAGCTAACTGAGCCCGTGCTAGGCAAAAGAACTACGCTGAATCGCTCCGTGTCTTTAGAGACAGTGGCCGAGTTAGACACAGAGTACAGAGAGGCATTGAGAGACGCTTGGTTGTCGTCGCAACCCTCCTGTCGGCATCCATCCACAAGGGGGTACTGCGCGCTAAGGGACTATCTCTGCAAAGTCGTGGTGGAAATGGAGGCCTCGTGTCGAGTGGTCAACGGCTCCGATGCATTACAGTGCCTGTCTGTTCCAAAGCTCTAAAACACATAGCCTCCTACAGCCTGGGCTCATCGCAGGATCAGGCTCTTCAAAATATAGTGCGAGAGCTTCCAAACAAAAGGGCTATACAGGAAATGCCAGACTCCGAACAAGGCTTTTTTAATCTGGTATTTCTGGCTCCCAAGACAAATTAGGACCCGGTGGTGGTAGTAAGGAGCCAGTGATGGTAGTGAGAACCAGATGGTGGTAGTGAGGCCCCGGTGGTGGTATAAGGACCCGCTGATGGTACTGAGGACACGTTAGTCGTAATGAGGATTTTCAAAATTGGCCACCAAAAAATTTAAAGAAGCCCTCCGTTTAGTCAGTTTTTGGTTGATCGCCCAAAAAGCAATTTTATCAGGAGGGATTGTGGGAGAAGAAGGATTTTGAAATTTGACAGTGGAAAATTTTTTAATGCCTTCCATTTGGCCAATTTTTGGCGGATCGCCAAAAAAGTAACATTTGAAGAGAAGCTTATCTAAAGAACATTCGTAGGAAATCTGAAAGGCATCCGATCAAACCTGAAGAAGAAGCATTCTCAGTAAAAGTTTACATAGATACATATGTACACACGTACATACGTACATACAGACGACAGATACCCCCTCCACTGATGTGATAAACCAGCCCGACAAAGTCGGCTGGTCTAAAAACGGCTGCTTTATGCATCAACCCGGGTCCAACCAATTCCTTGTTGTTGAAAGTTTGTTTTTGTTAGCATGTCAAAATTATACTCGAAAAGTATATAATTGTGCCTCCTGTGCCCTGTATATGTTGTATGTACGTGTATTTCAACGGTGGTCGAACGCAGATGGCACAAACTCGAAAAATGCACGTCTCAGTGGATCAAGACCGAAAAGTGGCATGCATAACAGGAATGAACAAAAACATGCCGTGTGAAAACGTCAGTGACGCTCACATTACTCCTTTGATCAATCCGTTTCAAGGCCAAATTGGCTTTTACTAACTACAAAGCAGATGGAAAAGGCAAAAAAAAAACAAAAAAACAAAAAACAAAAAAAACACAAAAGACAGAAACGCAATATATCTGTTTAGCGTTGGATATGGGGAGGGGGGGGGGGGCTATATATATATATATACATATATATATATATATATATATATATATATATATATATATATATATATATATATATATATATATATATATATATATATATATATATATATGCCCCCTGCCCCCCTCGCAAGCCAAAAAGACAAATTGCATTTTAGTCCCCTCCCTCCCCCCTCATGCTAAAAAGAGAAATTTCGCATCTCTTGTTTTTTTTTGTTTCAAAATATAATGAATAGGCATATCTCTTTGTGTATATTTTCTGAAAATAAAAACGGTAAGATATTGAGATAAACGGGGTACATACAATTTGACCAACCGCAATTTGACCAACCGCAATTTGACCAACAGAAATTTGACCAACTGCAATTTGACCAACCGCTTAATGGAAAAACTGACATTTGACCAACTTTCAGTTTTAGATATACATAACCTTATAAATCTAGAGGTTTCGCAAGAAAAAGTAATTTCAAAGAAGTGCTCATTTGCATCAAAGAGATGTTGTGCTAATCCTCTCTCTGTCATTGAGTGTCATAAGGTTGAGTTCCACGTGCCCCGTTAATCTCAGTAATCCGGTGTTATACAAACAAACCCAGACCTGCTGGAAGCTTTAGTGTCATCTCAGGTGCGTGTTTTTTGGTATCCGGACGTAATGGCGACGGCCATAACGGAGAAGACAAAAACGGCGACGGCCAAAACGGTGACAAGTGCAACCCCGGACAAAACGGCGACGGAGTTTTTTTTTAAGTTTATACTTTAAAACGCTTATTAAAAAGAAACAAAAAGTAACAACGTTGCCAGGTAAACGGTCATCTGCCCCCCCCCCCCCCCCGGTCAACTGCCCCGGGATTCGTTTTTTACGTGGTTTTAGTACAAATACCGAGATTTCTCAACCAGAAATTAAACCAAATTTGTCTGCTATTTCAACAAGATCAAGTGAACTGCAATTTCAACAACAAAAATTGCCGAGATGGAAATGTTGACAACCAATCGTGGTGGTCTAAAACTGTGTTTGGATGGATGAGATTACTACCACCC
The DNA here is from genome assembly GCA_949752745.1 of Protula sp. h YS-2021. Lineage (NCBI taxonomy): Eukaryota > Metazoa > Annelida > Polychaeta > Sabellida > Serpulidae > Protula > Protula sp. h YS-2021. Next base: position 56,097,203 of record OX457028.1, read on the forward strand.
CGGTAGTTTTGGAGAGTACTTTTACTTGCAGTGTTATAACTGTTTAAATGTTGCTTATGTCGGAACATTTGTGATTGTTAATGTTTTGCTGATAAGGGGTACGAAAAACAATAAATTATGAAGTTGGTCAAATGTCCGTTTTTTCATAAAGAGGTTGGTCAAATTGCGGTTGGTCAAATGTCGGTTGGTCAAATGTCGGTTGGTCAAATTGCGGTTGGTCAAATATCCTACACCCAGATAAACATATTGGGTGGGTGGGGGGGGGGCAGTGGGAATACAAGAAGATAAAAGATTGCATGCCACCCCTGACGGCGTCGCCTAACGGGAGGCGGGGTCACCGTCTGCTCGGAACCTCAGTACCACCAGTTGTAATGAGGTCCCGAAGTGGCACTGAGGACCCGGACTGGTGTCCCGAGCAGACGACAACCCTTACTGCCTAACGGGGTGGCAGGAGATATGCTGCGTCCACGGTGCCTGGTGCCACTCCGGTTATCGTCGCGCGATGTGGTGGCAGGAGAGTGAAAGCGACAGCAACCCCATCTCCAAAATCGTGCAAAACTGATTTTTCCAAGCTTCACCGATCTCAACCCGTGTTATTTAAATGTTGCGAAACACCAGCGCCCACCCATCCAAGTACTTAATTCGGTACTATAAGCACAATTTCTGAACCAACACCAAAAGATATACGCCGCGCTGCTTGTGTGAATTGGTAGGCCAGGACATGAGCAAAAATAAAATTTTAGCGATCTTCGTTTTACATCCTAGTGTGTTTTTCTATTTTGTGCAGTCGAAAACTTAAACAATAAGCTTTTCTGATATAATATAAGCAGGCCACGACCGCTTTGCTGTGTAATTAAAGAGCCCTTGAAAGAAAGCGTTTTTATTTAGGCAGATATGCTAATGACGCACACTTTGTGCATGTGTATTTATAGCCTTCACAATGACTCCTTTTAGTTCTTTTTTTATCTCACCGGAGGTGTGGGTAAGGGGGTGGCGTTGTGGTAACAAACAGCTGATTTAGAGTACAGCCAGTAATAATAATCAGGTTTTTGTTTTGTTGTGTTACAAAGAGAAATAATTACATCACTCTATTGTGGGCACTCAGCTAACTACTTATCTACTCCGCCATTTCACTTCAAATTACATTGCCTGCCATTGTGAGCACAGTGCTGGTTATCAAAGTGACTGACGCCATCATTTCAACGGGTGGTTGATGCAATGGGAATTGTCTTGCAGCCTATGCTTGACAGGATGGACAGCCGGTCCCCACAAGAGGCTGCTGTCATCGAGGAGCGTCAATACCACCTGGTGGTACTGAGGTGCTTGGTGACGCTGAGGTCCCTGGTAGCACTGAGGTGCCTGGCTAAAAAAAAAAAGCTTTTAGCTAAAATTATACATTATTACTTATCATCAATGATTATAAATGGACTCTCCCCTCCAAGCACCTCAATAGCACCAGGTGGTATTGACGCTCCTCGCTGACAGCAGCCCTGACCTGCCGGTCCTGTGGTCCAGCGACACGTAATCTCAAAACTCATGAAAGACTCCAAATGAATAAATGTCCAGAAGCACCGTTTGTCTGCTGTAGGTTTCCCGCCTGGATGTGCTTGTTTCCATCAGTGTCCCCCTCCTCCCCTCCCCCTCCCCTTCCCCGAGTGCTGCGATATGATACGGCGATACGGCTGTTTCAGCATGACTCCGATTTTAGCCAAAAGCTTGTGCACTACATTCTTTACGATGCAACTTAGCTGGCATGATAAATGGAAGTGATATTAGAATGTAGCAGAGTACTAAATCAAGAGCATGTATTTGTAAATAAGGGCTCTTTGTACTAAAACAAATGATACATATGTACTATATTTTCATTTCTATTCGGCAGAGATGGCGCCACGATACAGCACGGATAGACCGCCCCCCGTGGACAGAGGATGGGCGTGGGTTATCCTCGCCGCACAGTTCATGCAGCATATGATTGGCAGCTCCATTTATATGACGGGACTCTTTAACGTCGCGTTCCTGCAGGAGTTTGGGCTGAGCAAGTCAGCGACGGCTCTGATTGGCTCCCTTCATTCAGGCCTCTTCTGTTGTACAGGTAGTTGCCATGGAGACGACATTGACGAAAAGAACATTGTTTGACTTTTCAATCTCTTCTTTTTTGCCTTCCGATTTATATTTTCCAAATTTAAATTTCGAGAATCACGTTTGTCTTTTCTTAAACGTTTCAACAACGTTACATTGGCGGGAGAATAAAATTTTTCCGTTATTATAACGACTGAAGAAAGTGACGGAAACTATCGAAAGTAAAGACGTAACGAATAAATATTATGACGGCATTGCTTAAACTATTAGAAACTGACACTCTTCGTTTAACATTAACATTGCATGATTACATGATGAAAATAAAACCGCTTTCCTTAATAAGTAATTAAAAAATGAAGAAATAAATACATTATTAGTTAACTAATAACTAGCAAGAATCAATAAAATTTGTTATTTAATATAAATGAGCATTAGATAGAGGTTGAAACGCGAACAGGTAGAAATTCTATGTCTTGAATTCATCGGAATTCTTAATTACACGTATTTTAATACAGTCGAAGCGTGAGTAATACATGTATCTTAAAATGGAAACATACGAACGTTTTTCTAGCAAATACATTGAAAATAAACTGCACTGTTATTAATATAGATTATTGGAATGTATATTTGTAGGGTTCCAAAATGACATAAGCAATTAATGAGAGTATTGTACTATGCGCTTTTGCCCTCCACACAGGCCCCCTATCCAGCATGCTGATTGCGAGTGTGGGGGCAAGGAGAACCGTCTTTATCGGGGTTTGTCTCAGTATGATTGGCTATTTTATATCCGCTTTTGTGGATTCATTCTGGGTAATTTGCATTACCTACGGTGCCATAGCGGGTGAGTAAAAACATATTGCTCCTTCGTATATGTGAAAAGATAAAATCATTTAATAGCAATATCATCAGTAAAAACAACAACACTACTATAATATTAACTAGAGATTTTTTTAAAAGTTCAGACTGACCCATTTAGATCTCAAAATCGAGGGTTAGTGGAAATGCAATATATTGTGTTGATGGCCTTTTTTTTTTTTTAAATTCCCCCCATTCTCAGACACATCAGGGCCTCCACCAACCATATTATGGGGAGGTCGGGGCACAGTGGGACAGAGCCTGTAGCTGAAGAGGGGTTTCCATAAATGGCGTCATCATTACATGACTGTTGGGAGCAGGCATATACCGGTGACGTCATTTATAGATTGCCGCCCCCTCTTGCTTTTCATTCAGAGTGCTATTGTATAGCTGGGTTCCAATGTGCCCTGGACTACGCTATATAATCACGTGGTAAACATGTTTACACGTTTTACCATATGATGATATTTGTCTGTATATTACCACAGGATACCTTTGTGGTAAATATGACATAATCACATGTTTAACATACGTGTACCACATATGTGCAAGTTAAATCTAGGTGACCATTTGGGTAGCATATGACAAAATAAATACAATGTTTTTAATAATATGGTAAACACATGTTGGGTATATGTTCGGTTTTAACACAAATTTACGATATGATAAGCACAGGTTAGTAATGCTGCTTGCCAATATCAGTTTAACACTAAACACATATATTTGATATGATATGTCAACGACAGTAACCATATAGTGACCATACGCCTTTCGAAACTTATAAAAATATAGCAAATATATATTAACCACATGGAATATGTAAATTGAACATGTGGTAAATATATCTTTCACTGAATTCATGCATGTGTCGATATGTGGGATCACGTAGATATATATCAGCATATGGTAAACATGTTTTTATCACATGGTCGAATATGGGGTGGTGAAAATTCCTGATGTATTCTTGAAAGCAAGGCCCGTTTGTTGCTGATGCAATTCCAGACAGACTGAACACTGTTACCAAGTAAATGTCACGACACCGACTCACTCTCTAACTATGCCCGCGAATTTTTTTTTATAAAGTTGACGTTACGGTACTTTTTAGCGCAATTACGATACGATTACATCTTGGTCTCAATGTTGAATAGCCGTCGACAGATGGACGATACGTTGACGTAATTGTCGTGCACGTTTATGTACACCGAAACAACAGCGCCCCAATGTTAACATCAGCAACATTCGCCAAACATGTGTTCGTCACATGATCAAACATATGCTCACCAAATTATCGACGCACGTCGGCCACATGGCCGATATATTTCACCATGTATTTCACCATACTGCACATATGTTTACTTTGTATCTTTAATATGTGTTATCCATATATGGTCAATTTTTTCCAAAAATCGTAAAAAATATTTTGTAAAATAGTATGTGTAGTAGGAATATCATTTCCGAAACAAAGAAGCAAAATTTGTATAAGTGCTGGTACGATCAACGTTCTTGGTCAGCGTATGTTGCAGTTAATATGTGATACATATAGTGCTGACTATGTTTGAACATATGTTTTCTATGCTGAACCCGTTTTTTTGGTTAAGTGATAACATATGTTAAATATATGACCACCATACAATAAGGGATGTAAGCATATCCGGAATAACATATACTAAATATGTATGGTAAGCATATGTAATTATAGTCGCCATATGTTTAACATATGTTGATCATTTGGAAAACACGTGTTAAACATATTATCATCACATGGTAAACACAAGATGTGTGAAGAAACGTTTACACAGTCTTGTTGACAGCAAGGCGAGAAAACCGTGGCATTGTTTTGCATGTGTGTTTTGACAGGAATTGGCATCGGTTGCACGTACCTACCCGGTGTTGTCATGATGGGATTCTACTTCAATCGCTACCGTAACTTTGCTTTTGGCGTTGTCACCATGGCGGTTGGTATTGGACAGATATGGCTCGCTCCTCTTATCGATTTCCTCATATCATATTACGGGTGGAGAGGAACAATGATCATTCTTTCCGGCATTATGGGCCATTTTGCTATAGTTGGTGCTGTATTAAGGCGGTCGACTTCGATCCAGATCATCTTTATCCTGATTCCGACGGTACTGATGAAAGTCGTCTCAGTCCCGAAAGTGAAGAAGCTAAAATGGTACCGGGCTGTGCCTCGCATAACGGAAGTATGGCTAACGTACTGGTTTAAGTATCTCAGTACAGCAACCGGTGTTAAATGGTGTTCACAAATCTCACTGTCCACTCTATCTCAAAACGAGTCTTTCATCGGATCTGAAGCCGGACAAGTTCCATAGCTCGGCCAGTATCTTCCTGGGTGCTACCGGAAGTGCTTACACGTCACGTGACCATGGGATCTCTAAGAGCTCTTCCAACCTCCACGCGCATAGTAACAATTTACGAAGTCCCAAGGGGTTCGCGCCCTCGCCTTTAGAAAAGCTCCTAACCACAGACAGTGTTCTCGGCAGGATGTCTTCAGATTATATCGGTCGTTCTTACACCAGCATTCAGAGCATCACCAAGGCAACGTCTCCGGATCCGTTCACAATGGAAACCGCAGAAGACGACGACGCCGCGACGGCGGGATGCCAGATGAAGGACATGCTAACAGTCCTGAGGAACGTCAGGTTCGCCTTGTATTGCCTGAGCATGGTCGCGGTATGCCTCGGCCAATCAGCTGTCTACCTGCACCTGCCGGCGTTCGCTATCAGCATGGGTACCTCCGCCTCTCAGGCCTCCACCCTCCTAGCTGTTATGGCATCGCTAACATAATCTCACGCTTCCTCAGTGGGCTCATCACGAACAGCGACCGCTGCGGCTCTCTGCGCGTCTATAACATCTCGCTGGCGCTGAATGGAGCCATCCTTCTTCTGGCCCCCGTCATGGGTCAGACGTATGCAGGCCAGGTGGCGCTGGCGGCTACCTTCTCGCTGTTTGGCAACTGTTACTGCGCCATTATGACACCGCTGGCCATTGAGTTTGTGGGACTGTCAGGCTGAGTGTCGCGTCAGGCATATTGCTGCTGGCCAGTGGAATCGGTTTCCTCTGCGGTCCACCTATTGCTGGTAAGTGTATCCACTCAGTAAACAACATTCTAAAAAGATAATGGACAT